>CM029648.1:2315881-2470240 GCA_017311315.1 Dendrocalamus latiflorus
CAACATGAATAGCGTCAACTTCGAGTAGGAGTTGAACATCCTCTCATGGTGGCAAACCCAGAAAGTATCATATCCAGTGCTATCCATATTAGCGCGGGATGTGTTGACTGTTCCTGTCTCTACAGTCTCCTCGGAGTCAGCCTTCAGTCTATATGGAAGAATAATCGGGGAGCAACGAACAAGTCTCTCGAATGAGATGGTCGAAGTCCTTCTGACCGTCAAAGACTAGGAACAAGCTGAATAAAGACTCCAACATACTGCAGATAATAGAGATTTAGAAGAATCTTTTGAGAATTTATATTTAGATAGCAATGAATAGGATTTTCAATATTTTTCTTCACATGTAGTCACTAATGAGCTTATAGGCTATACTCTTTTTTCTTTACCAAGGTTTTCTCAAGTTGAGTTTTTACTTAGTAAAGTTTTTAATGAGGCCGCCATCCCATGTAATTTAATAAGTTAATAATCTCATTATGTCATTGAAAATAATTATTTTCATGATTAATAATGTCTGCATTTTTCTATATTTTTTCTGATTTTTTTCTTAATTTTTTTACAATTTTTCTTAATTAATTAATTAATTTTTATTTTTTCTGGCTTAAGGGGCCGACCGGGCCAGCACGGCCCGTTAAGTCGTAATCGTGCCCATGCCAACACGGCACGGCTGCGGGCCGTGCGTGCCTGGGCTCGGACTGCGGCCCGCGGGTCAGTACGACACGGCCCGTTTATTAAGCGGGCCTTACCGGGCCGTGCTGTCACCGGGCCCGTGCCATGCCAGCCTAACACAACCCATTGGCCACCTATGGCCATGTCGCCGTCTAGTCAGCAGATTATATTATTCTTATTCTGTTTCTTTTCATCCCAACATTTCCATATATTTTTGCTCAATTAGAAAACAAGTTTGAAAGGGAGACGTAACTGCGAACCGTAGCATAGCTCACCGCTGTGACATCTTGTTTCTCCCACTAACCCCATATTGGATGGATTATTTATGCTTTTTTACTTTAATTGTCTAGGGTCTATGATACAGGGTGACCTGATCTTGTGATGACAATCGACGAATAACGAACGAAGATAACAATCCAATCTAAAATTATAGAAACCTTGTGTCAAGCACAAGACATCGGCAATAGCAATTGAATCACAACTCGACCTTGTGATCACAATCGACGAATGACGAACAAAGACAACTCAGAAGATAACAATCCAATCTAGCAATTCTCTCATAAATCAGTAAAAATAATGTTTAGCATGAATTAGAAACAAAGCAAACTCTCCATAATCAAAAGATCATTTTCCGTATAAAATCTAAAATAATTTTGTCCACCTCATACATGGGTCGCACCTCATGGTTTTATAGTCTTTCTAAGACAACTAACAAGACTTGGATAACAATACGAACACATAAAATTTTTGGTTAGCACTTTTCTTTAGAGATAGTGATCAACATGTGAGGTTTCTGAGGCTGAGACCTTATCCATTGTGTGTGCCTTGGAGCAATCTTTCCAACAAGCACAAGAACATCCGAATCGGACTCCTTTTGCAAAAATTGTGGGCTTTTTAATATGGATCCTACTGTCTATTCTGAACCAAATTCTGATTGGAGTTAAATTCAGATTGACTTGGAGTGGCTCCAAATTGGGTTTTAGAAAGTCCTTGAACTGGAGTTCTTGGGCTTTCTTGGATCTCCAAACTCCTTCCCACTTTCCTCTTTGCTTTCTTCCTCTTTTCGTATGCACGTGGCCCATCTTCTCCTCATGCCCTCCATTGGTTTTCACTGCATACATAACCGCATGGGATAGCTTTCTTGGAATACATGGCTCCTTTCTCTCTTTAGTTCTTGTACTGTCGTGGCCTTCTTCGCTTGCCTCTCATTGGTCACCTACATTGTGTGCTCTCCTTTCTCTCTCACCATCCATTGAACACCATAACATCCCGTTTTTGGGGTATTTACAATTTTAATGAAATTTGATATTCGACATTTTTTGAATTTTTCAACAAAATAAAAACTCAAATTGAAACTCAAGAATGGAATTTAAAACTCGAAATTTAAAATCAAATCCAAATATTCAACTCAAAATCAAATTCAAATTTGAAATTCAAACTCAACCCACAAATCAAAAGTCAAAAATTAAGGTCCAGCTGACCTGACCCACCTCCCCTCTCTTCCCTTTTCCCTCCTCTATATCATCCAAAATTTTTGTTTTTAAATTAATTATTTCAAAGATTTGGATTTTATTTGGTTTTTTAGTGGATCCGTAATATCAAAATCAAATTCCTATCGAATATCTCCAATTTCAAATTCAAATTTGAAACTTAATTCCAATACAAATTCATTTGAACCTCTCCAAATCTAATCTCATATCCAAATTCTAGAGTTCAATTCCAAATTCAAAATCCAAACATCAAAATTCAAATCCAATTCTCAAATCTAAAATTCAATTCCATTTCTTTTGGGCCAAAACCATCTCCCTAATTTTTTCCTTCTTGGGCCAAGCTTATTTCCTTGGCCAGTAGGCCCATTTTCTCTTTCTCATTTCCTTTCTTCCATTTTCCTTCCTTCTTCCTCCAGCCAAGTGCTGCTCTGCTGACTGCTTGTGTCACTGTTCGACTGAGACAACAGAACACCCATGTCCTTGCTAGCCGATCAAAGCATGTTCCAACCAAAAGAAAAATGCATGCATGGAGAACGTCTACAATCACTACCAGGAATCAATTCCATTTTCCATTTCCTATCCTTTAATCATCCATTTTCAGTTCCTAAGTATTCAAATTGGGAACCATCTTTGATTCAATTCCACCGAATTTTTCCTCTTTTCTCTCTCTCTCTCTCACCCTATAAAATGGAGCCTCGAGATAGCATTCCACGCCTTCACTCACCCGCAAGACCTCACACCTCTCATTCCCTCTCGCTATCGTAGGAGTTGATGCTTGCTTGCTGCCCGTCCCAAAATTCAGCCCATCCTAGCCCATCTCTCCTTCCTCTTTCTCTTTGTTTCCCTGCTCTACTTGATTGCTCTGCTGTTCACTTTGCTTTTCCCTTGCACTGCTACATCACTGAACTCCGGCGAGATGCCCCTACTCTTGCACTAGCCGCAATCATTTCCAATCAAAATTCAAGACCACCAACACCGCACGTCGCACCTATTTTCAAAACCATCAATTGATCACCCCCATCAATGCATGCAATCAATTCCCTTGCAATTCCTTTCCATTTACTTCTTTTGTTTATTAGTTTTCCAAAAACATTGAATGTCAACACTGACACACAATTTCCGTCGATTCCGCGATAGTTTCTCCTTTCTCTGAGTATAAATAAGAGGCAATTGCTAGCATTCAACCTTTCTGTGCAATCCACAGGATTTTCCTCTACCCTTGTGTATTTTTGAGTTTAGCCGAAACCAATTGCAAGATCGAGGAGGCTGACTAGACGGGGGTGAATAGATGATCTAAAAAATTCTCTTTCAATTATTATCAAATTCTATTTATCTAAACCAAGTATATAATGCGAAAGCTTAACTTAAATTGGTTTGGCACAGATAACACCTAAAACAATTATGTTCACCTAAGTACACCAACAAATTAAGACCATGGCAAGGTTTGCAATCCTAGAAAGACAAACAATCAATTTAATTCTATGAATATAAATTGAGCACAAGAGAACAAACCACAATGATACACGATGTTTTACCGTGCTGTTTTGAAACTTGTCGGTTTCCTCTAATCCACATTGAGGTAAGCCCAAATAAATTGGACTGGCTCCACGAATTAAGCCAATCACCTCAAATCCACTAGTGGTAGCTCTTTCCCATTTCGGGTAGGTGAGCTCCAACCTTCACACTTCGCCAGGTCTTCTCACAACCTTCTTTGAGAAGATCACCACGCACGACGCCTCTAATGTCGTCTAGGAGTCGGCAATCTCTAAGAGTAATAAGTCAAGCCCCTCGCTTGATTCTCACCACGTGCAACGAATGCACAAGTTCGAGTGGATACTAAATCCACCTCTAGATGTAACACATGTAATCTAGAGCCTTTTTCCTTACTCACAAGGAGCAACACATCACAATTGAGAGTAGGACCTCACACTAGCTCAAAAGAGTGAAATAGAGTGCCAAAGATTCTACTCCAACTGGCCACAAAGGGTATATATAGCCACACCACAAAAACTAGCCGTTGGAAGCAAAACACCTGAGAAAACAGGATTATCGGAAGTACTACCGTTATACGACTGATAGTTCCACTCCCCTTTGCAACAGTCAGAAAACTAGTCGTTACAGCATGCTGTCAGTAGTTCCGTTGGCTAAAGACTGGTACAACCAATCATTAAAATTACCGCTATACTCGTGTGTAACTACCGATTACCACTGGGACAAAAAGACTCCACGAAGGTGTTGTCAGACCCAGATTTTACAATCCGGAATCTTCTGTGATTCCACCGCACTATTCCCTGGATCAATAGATAGTGCTCACAGATTATAGTTCTGAATATCAAGGTACATATCATGCGGAAGCGTAAATATAATAGTAAACTTACTCATGGGCTGATTAAGCCGAAATCAATAAATTGCAGCAGCGGAAGAACGAAGCACACAGGTGGGGACCTTCAGGACATGCCCACAGGCAGCCAACTGGAGGTGCGCGACCTAGCCCTTGACATCTTCATCTTCTCTGCCAGATTGTCCAATCTTGTTGCTGAGGCGAGGTGATTTGATTCCTGATGCTGAATTTTGTCGCAAAAGCGAGTGTGAGCACTCCATCCCGTGCTCCGCGAGCCAATACACAGAATGCAAATAATAGTATGCATGGCTTAACAAAGAAGAGGCTCGGGTTATTTTATTTGCCAAAAATCGCTTTTAGTAGCTTTGTTATTATTTCATCATAGTGGTTATTGTTACTGCCTATACACCACCTAGTGACTACCATAATCAACTTAATCCACCCAAAATGCACTTTCTTTATTGATTGCTGTCTAAGACTCCAAACAGCGAATGACATCATTTAATCAGTCCACCGATCATGCTCTTTCCATATTGATTGCTATCTATGACTCTTAAACAGCGATTATCATCAATTATGCAATCTACCAATCATTCGCATCGGGGACTTCCTAATAATTCAATCCTTTTTGTTATTGATCCAAAACCATAATTTGTTCTCCCAATAATCAATCTTATTTTCAACTGTCTGTCTCTAATTAATTCACTAGTATACATCCACCAAGAATATCATTGATCAAGATTAATCTCCCATAGTTATTTTCATGTCTCCAAATTTTCCAGAAATTCTCAATTCATCCATCTAGAAATTGTTCGAATCCTATCAATCCCAATATTGTCAACATCTCCCAAGAATTTATAACAAATATCGGTGTTGTAATCCAACCATTACCTTTGCATTTTCTAATACTCCAAAAATCATATAATTCATCTATCTAGTCTATACATCCATTTGGGCTCCCCAAATTTATTTCTCCTAGACTCCGCACTATCATTATCCCTCTTATGATCAATCATGAATCCACCAACTTCTTTATGTGATTACCATAAACAGCCATATTCCTTTCTTACGACTGTATTTATTCTTCCTGCTGACGTTTTTATTTGTGAGAAATGTTACCATTATTTAAAATATAATACATAGAAATTTCCTGAGACCTAGCAGTTTTGAACGAAAGCATAATGTTCAAGAAAATGCAATAATAATAGCGATCCAGATTCATCCTCTGTTACATGGCATCCTGCACCATATGGCATCTTTCAGCGTTAATAGCCGCTTAACTTACCACTGGGACGACACCCAGGGACAATTTAAATCAGGGCTTTTCACTGCCCTACACTTTTCCATTCCCACCCACAAAGTTTTTGAAATAGAACTATATCTGGTTAAGTTCCCATGTCCGCCCTTGACCGTGGGCACGGCTATTCGAATAGTTTTGACTCTGCAGAGTTCGTACACTTTCACCACAAGAGACAATTCAACTCGTATGCCCCACACGATTCCTTAGTCATGTGGTTGAGCAGACTATCACAGTGACTTTTCAAAGTACCTCGCCCCTTCCATCATTTCACCCTATGGGTCGCTCCCACTTGCGGTGGGTCCCCTACGTTGTGCAGGATGTTCTCCTTCTGAATGTCTAGCAGCTGGCTACGTCCCCTGCTAGCCCGCCACAGCAGAACTTCACCCTCTGCGAGTGTCCCATTCAAGCCGTCACACAGACTGCCGCTTGCACTACCCCCCACCCTTCTCCTGGAAGGATGACTTTCAGGGTCCGGTACAATCTACTAAGCCAAGTTGTATTTTACAGACTTGTGGTTGTACTGTGTTACATGGGTTGACATGACAAGATTCAGTCCTAGTGGGTATCTCTGGGCGAGTTCTACCACAAAAACCACACTCTCTGTGCACCACCTGCACCATACCCCGAACATCCGCCCAGATAAAATAAGCAATTTGAGGTTTTTGGGAATATAAAATAACCCATTTCAACATACACCAGTCATTACCACCATGACTGCCCAACAATTTTTTCTCAGGATTAAAGTGATGCTTGGACGCTCTTGCGCCCACGAGTATTTAAGCAAAACTAAGCATGGCATATAATTACGGACTTACTTTTAAAAAAGTTACCATTATAATTTTGCTAAGGCGACAAGGTCACCTATTCGAGCATTCCAAAGGAGGTGTAATATTAATCAAGCAAACAATGGGCATATAACTAAAATCTTAAATTAACATGTATTTGCATATAAAATAATGGCATGCAATTTGATATTAAACCAAAGTAGTTTGCAGAAAACGTAGGTTCAACATGATCAAAGTATTGACTCGTCCGGCGCGGTTTATCGCGGTCTTGAGCTCACACAATGCTTTCTCCTGAGCTTTTGGTATCTATCTTCACTTCGGGCTGATCTCGCTGGATCCACTGAATCTTCACGACCACAGTTTCTAATACGTGACAAACGACTGAATCCAAATAAAAGCAAATAACTCAAAAGATCCAAATAAATCCGAATAAACTCAATTTGGTTTTATTTTGAGTTAATAGGTGATCGAGTGATTTGAGACAAGGCCAGTGGTATGATTATGATGACTTGATCTTTTTTTATTAATAATCTCTTTTATTATTTTTGTATTTATCAAGGAAGTTCCATGAGTTAAGTTAGACCTATGAATTGGTGTATGGGTCTAGTTAAGTATCATTTTGTCGAGCGTTAAAATTCCGGGCATATAGCACTTTGTGATACGACATTTTATGCACCTTAAGTTATCCTTAGGCTAAGTTTGATTTGAGTTTTAGCGTCTAATCATACGGGTCCCGCCTTGCTATTTATACATTTATGCCTCAATATTATTAGGTATTAAATCAAGTGCTAATATTTAATCACTGGCACCATTATCATTCTATCCATACTTTTGTTATTATTAAGCTTAGCATTATTTTTAGTTTAAGTCTATTTTAGTTATTCACATAATATGTAATCAGATATTTTAAATAGTAAGTAGACTTATTTTAACTCCTAATTAAATTTTCTACATTCCTAAATTATTCCTAAATTATCCAAAATTTTACTAAAAATTCATTATGAGCTCTAAAATTCAGGATTTTGGTTCCATTGGACAGATCTGTGAATTTAGATGAATTTAGAAATTTGTTTCACTCAATTTGGACTTAAAATGAATAAGTTCATGCCTATTTAAAATTCCTCAGTCCATTTAAATCCATAAAATATTAAAATCTGGACAGGTGGGACCGGAGACTATTTAAATTAAAGGGGCATGGCCCACATGTCAGTGGGGGTCATTTTGGCTAATCCCATTATTTTATCCTTTAATACTATCATTAAACCCCACTAAGTACTGTCATTAGGGTTGATTAACTGCGTCTCTGACATGTTGGGGTCCACTGGTTATTTTTAATTCATTTACATTCTTTTTATTTCTATGCACGGTATCTATGACAAGTGGGGCCCACTGGCTTTTATTGTTTATTTATTTCTACCCCCGGTTGCCACTGACATGTGGGCCCTGCTGTCAGTGGGCCGCTTGGGCTGCAGCCGCTGACAGATGGGGCCCACCTGTCAGCCCGGAGAAAAAGGTAGAAAGCTCAACCCAGCGCTGTGGAGCCGGAGGCTCGAACGCGCGCGGCCGGGGAGCGGGGAGGGGGAAGAGAGTAACGGTGCTAGCCAGGTCTCCGCTCGAGTGTTTCTTACCTCTATAGGGGAATAAATCCTCTTGAGGTGGGTCGGCAGCTGGGTCGGGCAGAGGAGTCGGGGCGACGGTGGCCGGCGGTGATCTACAGTCGGGGAGGTCCGGTGGATGGGCAAAACGCGTTCCTGGAGCTGCAGTGAAGACGAAGACGCAACCACCCGGGGTCGAGGAGGTTCGGAGATGGGTCGGCGTCGAGCGGCGGCGGCTTGGGGAAGCTCTCGGCGACGGCGGCGTACGCGGGCCGGCGCGCGCGGAGGAACCGAGCCGCGCCGATGGAAGCTGGGAGAGAATGGGGCAGGGCCGGGGTGGGGGGGGGGGGGGATGGCCGGCCCTGGCTTTTCATTTTATTTTTATTTTTGTTTTCCCCTTTTTTTTATATTGTCTATTTTGCCGGCTTATTTAATTTTGCATATTTTTATTCCTTATTGCTAAACTCTTTCTTGCACAATTTGATACACACACACACCACACACATATATATTATATATATATGTATGTATGTATGTATGTATGTATGTATGTATGTATGTATGTATGTATGTATATGGGTTTGTATTTTGGTTCATCTGCTTTTAGTGCTATTTATGCCATTATTTTTCAAAATGAGATTTGATATTTTTAACTCAGGTTTCTCTCTTCTTATACTGGATCATCTTTTCATATTCGCATTTTAATCTTGATTTTCTATTGATTAAATATGTTTTTGTTTCTTCTTTGATCCTTTTAACTTTGGAACCTTCACACAAATTTTTCAAGAAAACATCATAAACTCCAAATTCACAATAAAACATATTGCAAAATAATTCAAAAGCTTCACATTTTCAAATTTCAAAATTTTGGGATGTTACAGGTGTCTGCCTAGAAAAAATATACCACTACACAAATTGATTGTTCTGTAAATTGGAAGTACCGCTCACATAGAGCTGGTAGTATCGCTCACTGGTTGTATGCTCACACAGAGCCAGAAATTTCGATCGTCGACTACCTTGGTCCTCATCCACTTCAGATGATTCGACCACTCAGGTCTTCGACCATGTTGTTCGGTTCAACCACACAAGACTCTGACCACATTGTGCGGATCAACCACACAGGTCTCCGACTATGCTGATCTCTGACCACGTTGTCCGGTTCGACTACACAAGCCTCCAACCATGTTGGTTTCGACCACAAAGGTTTCAACTATGTCAATCTTTGACCACGTCAATCTTTGATCACACAGATCTCGACCACCATGTCGATCTTCGACCACATTGTATCAATCACATTAGTTCAACCATGTTGATGTCAACCAAGGTCTCGACCATGTCAATTCGACCACGCTAGTCTCGATCACATATATCTTGACCACGTTGGTTCCGACCCACGTCGGTTCGACTATGCTGGTCTCGATCACATAGATCACCGACCACGCTGGTTTTGATCACATAGATACTGACCACATCAATTCGATCATGCTGATCAACTCGTTGATTTTTGACCACATTTGATCTTCGACCACGCAGGTCTTCCGATCACATTAGTTTGACCAAGTCGCTCCGACCACGCAGGTCTTTGACTAGCAGCGACGCTGTAGTACCATGATGTCCATGCTGGTAACTTTGTTAAGTGGAAGTACTGCAGAATACAATTGCAGTAGTTCTACTTTTCTTGAGAATTGCACATATTTTAACAAGATTTTGCAAAAACACATTTGCAAACTATAGTATCATACACACAAGATCAAACATGATTCCCAACAAATTGCAAAACACATTTGCATACTTTTAGAATCATGACACAAGGATTATATGAGCTTCAACCATTTGCAAAATATATTTGCAAATATAAGCCTCAACCACAAGGAATAGAAAACATGGACTTGAAACACTTGCAAAACACATTTGCAATATTATAGTCCCTATGTTACAAGATTCAACACATGACCACAACTATTTGCAAACACATTTCGCAAATATAAGCAATCATACTACGAGAGATAAAGCAAATGAGGTTGAGCTATCAACACAAGATGAGACTCAAGCTAGCAAGATATGATCCCTCTTAATAGTACAGCAACCTATACTGGCAATCTGGTCTTCTAACCAAACACCAAGACTGGTAAAAGGCTAGAAACACATCTTTAGCACAAGCTAGCCATACCTTTGTCTTGAGTTATAGTCTTGACATGCATCAACTCATGATGTATCCTTTACTTGAACTCCCATCAGCACATAATAGATCTTCACTTTGACTTGGTAATCAACACATGATCTCTCCTCTTGGATAATGGATCAACTCATGATGCATTCTTCACTTGACTTAATGATCTTCACACATGAATCCATCTCAAGTCAATTGTCCTTTGTGGAACCTAACATATTCATCCAACTCATAAAAAATATTTAGTCACAAATCAATTATCATCAATTACCAGAACTTTATCATTAACTCATTAATGGAAGAACTAGATTCGACAATCTTTCCTTTTCGGTAATTCATGGCAATCTCAATAAATGATGAGATAAAATTGAATTTTTTAAGTATACACATGTACACGGCACTTATCTACTCTAGATAAGCTTTTTAAGTAAATTTTACTTATCCGATTGTCATTAATTAATCCACTATTAGCATATAATGAAGGAACTAGACGACAACCCGATCATGAGTATATATAAACTACACAAGCTACATATACTCTAAGGGATATATTTTAAAGTAAAGATCCTTATATGTGGAAAGATGAACGTGAATCAATACTAATAAAAACTTCAAAACATCAGAGTGAACTTCCTCTAAATGTGTGCATACTAGAGTATATAATAAAGACACATGCACATATTCATGTTGACTATTTGTAGAGTTCAATCTATATTTTGGATCCGAGAAATGCACTAAGATATAGAATGTAATGTCAAATTCATACCTCCTAGTGATTTTCACCTTTTCATCGAAATGAGACTAAGCAATATCATAATCAATAAACAAATTAGTCTCACAATTAGATTTGTCATTATCACCAAAATCATTTAATGAAGTATTGAACTTACAATCTCCCATTTTTGGTGATGAAGGACAAATCCATTAGCAATAATAGCATTTGGATGAAAATGAACATATGAGATGGAAAATTAAACTAAGAACAATGTATAAGCATAAAGAATTTCCATTTTTGACAATTTTAATAAATTGATATTCTCCACCTTTTTCCCTTTTGGCATTTTACTATTCTCCCTCCATTTTGGTATTTTACACTATATAACAATGCTATTATTTATAAATCTCCCTCCTTTGCATTTGTCACCAAAAAAGCAAGGAAAAGATAGAGCCAAGATGGAGCTTGATACCAAATAATTCAAGCTAAAGTTTGGTCATAAGAGATATGAAAATAGATATATGACCAAGAGGGAATTTGAGGTAACTAGAGAAAAAGATATTTGAAACACATTCAAATAGTTTTACTCTTCAGAGCTCCTTAAAGGCTTTTAAATTTCTCCCCTTTTTGGCATTTGAAGCACATTCCAGTTTGAAGTTGCAACTTGTCGGACTTTGACATTTCAATTAAGCTTCAAAAGTTAGCAGAAAACTGACTTATAATGACCAATAAATCTTAAATATTTGTTAGTATAGATTAACAAATAGGGGGTTAAAAGTCATTATTATACTTTCTTCAGATTTTGAGCACAAATAAAGATACAAATAAAACTCTGCACAGAATCATGCAAAATTCTTAATTTCAGCATTGAGTAAAGAATGAAAGAGACCTAAGTTTTTGCAAATCAATTTGAAAGCTTTCAAATTGTGCAAAAATAAACTTTGAACTCTTAAGAAAGTTTTCTAATAAGAATTTATGAAAAAGGAGTCTGCATTCAAAAGATGTGCCAAAATGCACTTTAAAACATAAGAAAAGATGATTTTTCAACTAGAGCTCAAAATCCAATCCAATTTATTTTCATTGAGTTTTTCACTTTCATGGCTTTGTATGTGTTAGAAATACTATTTTAGACAAGATACACGAAGAAGTTTGGCTCAAATAGCAAAAACTCACTATATGCAAGAATATATCATTTTGGGTCAATACTTTTTTGAATGAGATTCCAATGAATATAACTTTTCAATAGTTGGTCTTCTGTAAAAACTTTTGAACTAAAAAAAATGTTTGAAATGACCAACCCTTTGAGTTCTGTGTTGAACACTTTTTCAAATTCTCAATGGGTTTTGATTTAGGGAATATGTCACATAATCCAAGAATCAAGATCATATTAAATTATTTTGGGGCCAAATCTCCTTTTAGTTTCCAGCATTGAATGTTTTTACTTCCAAAAGGCTTTGAAAATATTTCAAATTCATATTTGAGTAATTTTATCTATTTTTCACAAATTTTAGCCTTTTAAATAAGATATTTGATTTTTAACCAAATGGGCTCTTTTGAAAAACTAATCTTACATATCATTGTTTTTCACTCCATGATATCAATGAGGCAAGTAGAATGAAATACATTCATTCACAAGATCCATAAAATATTTTTTGGAACAATGGGTAAAATATTTTTTTTAATAAATACTTTACCCTTTTGCTTCAGTAGCCCAAAATACTATATAGGTTTTTTATAAAGAAAATTTCACCTTACTGCAAAGATTCCTCTTAGCATTTATCTTGCCCTTTGACACACAAAGAATTAGCCTCTTTGTTGATTTCCTTCTCTTTTCACATCCCTTTCTTTTTGTTTAACATTTATCTACTTATGCCATCTAACAACAAGAATCAAGAATACCAATTGTAAATCTTTTGTCCATAAATAGGTACCATTTGTAAGCCTTTTGTCCATACTAGGTGCTTTGTAAACTTTTGTGGTTCTTTTGTCTTTTCCATGAAAGGCAATATACCACTTTGATATTTATACTACTTATGATGATATTAGATACCACTAGTGAAAGATACCACTTGTAAATCATAAATGATACCAAGTAATTAATTCCATTTGTAAAGACCTTGATGCCACTTGAGAGTACATATGACACCAAGATGTGATTGATTCCGTTTGATATGATTTGAAGGAGATACCACTTGAAATACTACTTGTGAGAAGCGGATGATACCATTTAGGAGAGATACCACTTGAAAGAGTGAATGCCACTTTGATGGGAAAATGGTGATATCTTTTGAAAAGATAAGAGTGAAATTCATGCCCGAGGTCGAGATGATCAAAGAGGCTACCACTTTAGAGACAATGCCATTTTAAGATAAAAGTATCAAACAAGGAGTAAAATGGCATATGGAGTTAAGAAATATTTGAGGGTAGCTAGCAAAGATAAAAAAGGATCAACTTGACTTTAAGGAGCAAAGGTAATGGCTGAGGGAATTGGATATCAACAAATTTTGAAACAATCAACCATTTCCAGAAAAATCAGAAGTACCACCGAAGAAAGTGTGGTAGTTCTGTTTGTCAAGCAGTACCGTTGTTCAGACTGCAGTAGTACCTGAATAACGGTACTACCGGTTTTTGACTGAAAGCATACCAAGATTCAAATTCAGAGGAGAGGAAAGATATAATGTTGTAACTTGCTTCAAAACTTTTCACAAAGAGACCTAAACCACTTGTGGAGCATACCACCTATAAGTCAAGATTAAATTCTTTTAGTATAGATTTTAACAATTAAGTGTTTATTTTCAAAAATAAACTCATTTTCAATGAAATCTTCGAGATAGCAAGAATGGGCAATTGAGGGTATATAAGCATTTTAATTTCATGTATGAGTTGTAAATACCCTTATGAGCCAATATAAGTCAATAATTGTTAGCCCTAAAGGTAAAACTCACTTAAGTGCTAGATTATGACCTCTTAGGTCAACTCAAGATTTTGGTGAGTTTCAAAACCAAATAACTTTTGATTAGTTGGGTTTTGAAAAAACTTGTGAATACCAATAATGTTTGAAATAGCCAACTCTAGATTTTTGGTATTGAACATTTTCTCAAATTCCATTTTGAATTGTTTTTAGCCAATTTTTGAGTTTAAAGTCAAACTAGATTGCTAGTTTTGTGTTAGAAACTCAATTTTACTTAAAATAAGTTTTTTCTAACACCAATACCTTTAGAAAACCTTTGAAATGCATTTGTATATATTTTCCAATTAGTTTTTCAAAGATATATAAGTAGTTTCAAAATTTGACTTTGGCTAAATAACTCAATTTTTTTAAATCAATAGTAGCACTTAATTAATTTGGGCATACTTAGAGATGTGATACACATGAATATGATTTAGCACTCTCCTTTAATGTGCCACTTACATCTAGCTCAAGATTGTAATAATGAGCTTTTACTACAAGAGCAAGAGCAACCCTTTTTAAATGATTTCATGCAATGCAACCTACACAAGGGTAGGGGTAAAATAATTCAATGAAGTAACTTGTTACCGAGATGGCATTGAGTCTTAATATGCAAGATCCTCCTCAAAGTTGGCTCTCATTATGCTCATGGTGGAATTCACCTCTTCATGAATAAACCAAGCTTCCAATGCCTCTCCAAGTACCTCTTAGGCATTGAAGTGGCATTGTGATACCCAAAACTGGTTGGGTCTATGAACGTTAGTCACAATAGATTTGGGTACCCAAATGGCCCTAACATTAATTTATGTGAACTAACATTCCTACCAAATACATTGCCATTTTCTATCCATACTAAGCAATAATGTTTATTAAAAAGACATGGCTTAGAAAATGATACATTTGGGACAATTTTTACTAAAATATCCTTTTTCAGTAATTATAGCAAGTTTAGCATTGCTACCAACTTTTTATCTTCTTATCTTGCTGAGTGTCGGTTTGCCTCTTTATTAATGACTTCTTCTTGACATCCACTTTGTGTGGGCACTTAGAGGCAAAGTGACTCATTCTCATTGCAACCATAATACTTGACATATTTCTTCATGTGTCTTGCATTGTGCCGGATCTAACTATTCTCTTTCTTGGGAGATGAAGTCAATACCTCTCTTGTCCATTTGACTTTCCAATATTTTGTCAAGAAAACCTTCACTTTGTAGCATTTCTTCAAGTCATTTCTCAATCTTGTGACTTGGACCTTGAGCTCATTATTTTCCTCTACAATGTTAGTATTGCAATGCATAGAGCAAATAGAAGTATCTAATTTAGAGCAACAAGATATATCTAGCAAATCATCACAAGATGTGGATATGCTAAGTTTAGATGAAATGCAAGGATTAAAAGCTATACACAGTACATCACCTATTAAATTGCATGCAGTGTCTATATCCACCTTAGGCCTAGAATATTCCTTGAAAAGAAGAGGCTCATGTTTTCTTTTAGCACATCATAATTGTTTCTAAGAGTGATATATTTCTTTCTTCAATCTCTTAAATTTAGCTTTCTCCTTTGCAAGAAATTCATTAAGCTCTTCTAATATACCCATCAACTCATCATAAAAAGGTACATCATTGTCATTATCATTATTTACCTTCTTATCACCTTTTGCATAGCAATGAGTTGATGTGGAGGGACTTGTGGATTCTTCATCGTCGGAGCTAGAGGTTGATATTCTTCTCTCGACATTCACATCTTGTATGCAATCCTCATCAATTGAGCTGGACATATCATATTTATCTTGAATTTTTGTCCACATTCTTGAGCGCTCTCGGGTTGCTATGGTATTGAACACCTCTACACTCAAAGTACTAAATAAGGTGTTAGTTGCTTGAGCATCGAGATGTGAGTATTTCTCTTCCTTAATTGTTGTAGCAAAGAAGATCAAATGGTGGAGGAAAACACATATCTACAATCCGCCAAATTTTGGGCTCATGGCCTTAAAATAACATACCATGCAGGAATTTCAATTAATCATAATTTGTGCTATCAAATAGAGGTGCTTCATCTAGGTGCACTATATTGCTAGTCGTCATCCTTTACTCTCTATGGTAGTGAAGCTAATAAATGAGAGACCGACCTTTTATACCACTTGTAAGATCGAGGAGGCCAACTAAGGGGGTGAATAGACGGTCTAAAAATTCTATTCAATTATTATCAAATTTATTTGTCCTAAACCAAGTATATAATACGGAAGCTTAACTTAAATTGGTTTAGCACAAACAACGCCTAAAACAGTTATGTTCACCTAAGTACACCAACAATTAAGACTATGGCAAAGTTTGCAATCCTAGGAAGACAAACAATCAATTCAATTCTATGAATGTAAATTTTTTAAATGTAATTGAGCACAAGAGAACAATCACAATAACACATGATGTTTTACTATGATGTTCGAAAACTTACTGGTTCCCCTAATCCACATTGAGGTAATCCCGAATGAATTGGACTGCCTCCATAATTAAGCCAAACACCTCAAATCTACCAGTCGTAGCTCTTTCCAATTCGGGTAGGTGAGCTTCAACTTTTACACTTCACTGGGTCTTCTCACAACCTTCTTTGAGAAGATCACCACGCATGATACCTCCAATGTCGTCTAGGAGTCAGCAGCCTCTAAGAGTAATAAGTCACACCCCTCGCTTGACTCTCACCACGTGCAATGAATGCATAAGCTCGAGTGGATACTAAATCCACCTCTAGATGTAACTATATGCAATCTAGAGCCTTTCTCCTTACTCACAAGGAGCAACATATGCACAATTGAGATTAGGACCTCACACTAGCTCAAGGAGTGAAATAGAGTGCCAAGGTTCTACTCCAACTGCTCACAAGGGATATATATACCCACACCACAAAAAACTAGCCGTGGAAGCAAAACACCTGAGAAATAGGATTATCGGAAGTACAGCAATATACGACCGTAGTTCTGCTCCCCTTTACAGCAGTAAGAAAACTAGCCATTGCAGCAGGCTATCGGTAGCTCCGCCGGCTAAAGATTGGTACTACTGATCATAAAAATTACCACTATAACTGTGCGGAACTACATGGGGACAAGAAGACTCCACAAAGTGCCTCTTTAGAAAAAACATACCGCTAACACAATCAGGTTGTTCCGCAAATCGAAGTACCGCTCGTTAGTCTTACACTCACACGGAACCGAAACTTTCAATCGTTGACTACCTTGGTTCTCGATCACGTGGATGATTCGACCACTAAGATCTCGGACTACGTTGTTTGGTTCGATCACACAGGTCCACCGACCATGCTGATCTCCGACATGTTGTTCGAATCGATACAACTGGTCTCCAACCACGTTGTCCGATTTGACCACACAGCCCTTCGACTACGCTTGTCTATAACCAAACATTGGATATTGACCTCAAAGGTTTCAACCATGGTTGACCATGTTGATCTTCGACCATGTACAATCTTCGATCACACATATCTCCAGATCACCAAATCGATTCTTTGACCACGTTGTATCAAGCATATCAATTTGACCATGTTGGTTTGAACCACACAGGTCTCGACCACATCAATTCGACCACGCTGGTCTTGATCATACAGATCTCGACCATGTTGGTTTGATCATGCTGGTCTCAATTACACAGATATCCAACCAAGTCGGTTCGATCACAGATCTCAACCACATCGATTCGACCACGTTGATCGACCATATTGGTTCTTGACCACATTGATTTCGACTACACAAGTCTTTGATCACATTGATTCGACCAAGTGGCTCGACCATGTCAGCTATCGACCACGTAGGTCTTTGACCACCTGCGAATGTGGTAGTACATGATCTCAATGCTGGTAACTCCGTTAAGAGGTAGTACTGTATAATACATTGCGGTAGTTCTAATTTCCTAAGAAATTGCAGATACTTCAATAGATTTTGCAAAACACATTTACAAATAATAGTATCATGCACACAAGATCAAACATTATTCGCAACAAGTTGCAAAATATATTTACACACTTTTATAATCATGACACCAATGATTATATAAGCTTCAACCATTTGTAGAACATATTTACAATATAAGCCTCATACCATAAGAAATAGGAAATACGAACTTCAAACACTTGCAAAACACATTTACAATGTATAGTCCCATATTATAAGGATTCAATACATGAGTCATAACACATTATCATCTACTATTAGACATGCATCAACTCATGATGCATTCTTCACTTGACTTAATGATCTTCAACACATGAAGCAATCTCAAGTCATCCTCATTTGTGGAACCTAACCTATTCATCCAACTTATGAAAAATGTTAGTCCACAAATCTCTCCCTTTTTGGTGATGAATGATAAATCCATTAGCAATAATAGCATTTAGATGAAAAATGAATACATGATAGGAAATTAAACTAAGAAGAAAGTATAAACATAAAGAATTTCCCCTTTTGACAATTTTAACAAATTGTATCGGCTACACAGCCACCTCTCATGGCTTCCTCGGGTCCTTAGTGACCCATTTTGCTAGTTGGCCCCACCTTCTGCACCTCCCCTCATCGGTGATGCCACCATCTCCATGCGTCGCCCATGCCTTTGGAGCCTCCTCTATTTCTCATGAGCTTTTCTCTCTTCATCCCTCTCGCTGTCACTTACAACCATGGCCCACATGTCATATCTTTTTTCTTTTCCTTTTCTTTTTCAGCGAAGGAGTATTCTCTCTTTTTTCAGCTTTTTCTCCTCCATTAAATCTTCCGAGAGCTCATTTTTCGTCATTCGAACTCTGAATCAAATGATTCAAATTCCTAAATTCATCTAAATTCATAATCTACCTCTCAGTACCTATTTTATATTCTTTTGAATTTATTTGTTTATTTGTTGAGTTTTTGCTTTGTGCGTAGAGTTTGACGCTGTTGAAGAGTACCCTGACAAGCCCAAAGCTAGCTCGCCTCTGCCACCGCCGAGTACCACCTTAGCCTCACCATCGCCATGCCACTCTAGTGATCCCCTCCTTCTCCCAACCACTCCAGCATGATCGACTTGCCCTCCTATTATTGGGTTTTCATGCGCCACAGCTCGTTGACATCATCTTCTTCCCCAACTTCGGCCACTTCACCGACATGACGAACTGTCGTCCAATTCCTCCCGAGCAAAGCATCCCCATGCATCCCTCTTTTAGTCCTCGCCGTCGATTTTAGTCGCCGCCGTCCCCAGCTAACCATCGCCGTGAAGACCATCATACTGCCTTGGGCTCTTGTCGTTGGACCACCTCGAGCTTCCCCGAACCTCGTCGACCACTCTGGTGAGCCCCTCATGTCCCGTAGATGCTCCCTATGCCCTTGATTTAGCTCCCCTCATAGACGATTGCCTTGTCAACATGAGCCCAAACCACCGTCGCTGCTAGGCTCATCGTCGGCTGCGTCGCCCCGCCCATGGGTGCAGTCTGGCCTCGGCAAACCCATTTTGGGGGTTGCTAGCGATTGTCGTTGCTTGATCCATTGGTGATGAGCATAGCAACATCGTGCTCTACTTCGACCAGAGGAGGCACTGTAGCCACGTCATTAGCATTAATGACATCATTAATTAGTGTTAATAACATTCATTAATATTAGTTAATATTTCACCAACATGTGGGCCTAGTTCATTAAGAAATATAATTAAAACTAAATTTAAGTTATGAGCCACTAACATGCGGGTCCATTGTTACTGTGGTTGACACAGTGTCGTGGCCCACCTGTCAGCCGCCCAAGAATTTCCTTTAGGAAAATAAATAAAAAAACAATTAAAAACCCTTAGCCCCACCCGTCAGTGCAAGAGCACTCTTTTCGCTCTATTTATTTTGGGAATTAATCCTAATTTAAATTTTAGAGGACCATTCTCACTTGTTTTAAATCCAAATCAAACAAAACTTGTTTCTAATTTTGTCTAAAATCATGATCTTCTCAATGGAAGTAAAATCATGTATTTTTAAGTTTTATTTGGGTTTTAATTTGGATTTATTTGTATGTTCATGTATTTTTAAGTTTATTTGGGTTTTAATTTGGATTTATTTGTATGTTCATGTATTTATTTACTTCTTTGTCGCGATCATTTGATTAGAGTACGAAGACCTGGAAGAGCTGCGGTTCGATCCCAACCAGGACCTTCCAGACCAACTAGCTTGTGAGCCAGACGAGTCAATACTTTGTAGGTAGGATGAAAGACACGACGAGTGGATGTAACTCTAAGTTGATTTCCCCTAGGTGCATGTAACTCAATGATGATAATAGGTGGATATAACCCTAGTAACAAACTAGCATATGGTAGATAGAACTTTGTAAAAGGCGGATAGAACCTGCACTACATAATACTATATACTTTCATATTCTTTAGAAAACATGATTTAGTTTAAAATATTAAATTTCAGGAACTTTTATTGTAAATTTCAACTATGGCATTTAGCAATAAAAGTACGTGAACCTTTCTTTAACAGCATTACATCTATATTGTTGTATTATGTGTGTTGGCTCGCGGAGCACGGTTGATTGTGCTCTCCCTCGCTCACTAAATCCCCTCAGAACATAAGGATCAAGATCACTACGCCTACTACACTTCTCCAGGACTAGATGGAGGAGAAGTTGATAGAGATTAGGACGCTCTCTAATAGCCTAGTTCTTACCTCAGATAGGCTTACTTTGGTGGTGATTATGTGCACATCTATTATTCAGACTCTTGAAAAATAGTAAGGCATCTTTTACCTCCAATCACTTGCCTGTGGCAAGATTTGACCTCACCTTTTGCTATCGCTTCCGCTTTTCTTTACTATTATAAAATGTGAGTTGTTTGTCATCGGTCCATTCTCCTTCCTCTCTTCTCAACCATCTGATCAAAGATCAGTCGTTTAGATCCGCATGTAGGTAGTTCTTCCGGTCCTTGTAGAAAAAGTTAGGCTAACGTGTGGGCCACACTCTTCTTCTCTTCCCTTGCATCCTCCGCCTCCCGCAACCACTCCACCTCCCGCAACTGCCACCTCCTTCTCTCCCTCGAACTCTCGTTCCACGCCTCCTCCTCCTCAGTGTCGCCACCAATTCCTTCCCCGTACGGCAGCGTCTGGTCGTAGTCCCCCCAACTTCCCCAGCACGTCGCATCCCCTCGTCACCGCCTCCCCAACACATTTGCCCGCCGCCTCCTCTCCCCATTTGCCCACCGCCGCCTCCCCACCTCCACCTCCTGCAACCGCCACCTCCTTCTCCCCCAAACCCTCGTGCTATGCCTCCTCCTCGGCGCCATCATGAATTTCTTCCCCGCGCGGCAGCGTCTGGTCGCAGTCCCCAAACTTTTCCCAGGGCGCCGCCACCAATTCAATCTCCCATCGCCCCTCCAACCAATGGCACAATGCTTGGTGACAGCGGCCGGTGGATCGGAGAGAATGGCGCTTCGTGACAGCGGCCGGTGGATCAGAGAGAAGGGCACTCGACGATGGTAGCGGCTTCCTCTTACTACGCCTGCCCATATGGCTCTCCCCCCGCCGCCGCCGCCCAACGGTCGCTCGCCCAGTGAGCCTCTCTACCTCCTCCTGCTCTTCGCTCAAAGCCTGTCATGCTGTCTGGCGATTTTGGTCTACCAAGCTGGTCGAAGTCGGTGCCGTGGTCAAATAGGGTCATGGTTGAGGGACCATGGCCGAAGTCGATGGGCCGTGGTCGAATTCGAAGCCGTGGTTGAAGGGGGCCATGGCTGAAGTCAACGATCCGTGGTCGAAGTCGAAGCCGTGGTCGAAGGGGCGGTGGTCGAAGTCGAAGGCCGTGGTCAAAGTCAAGTTGTGGTCGAAGTCGAAGGGCAGTGGTCGAAGTCAAAGGGCCGTGGACGAAGTCGATCTGCGATTGAAGTCGAAGGGCTGTGGTTGAAGTTAGGCCATGGTCGAAGTCGAAGGGTCACAGTTGAAGTCCAAACCGTGGTCGAAAGAAATAGTGGTCGAAGGGGCAGTGGTCAAAGTTGAAGGGTCGTGGATGAAGTCAGTCTGCGATCAAAGTCGAATGGTTGTGGTCGAAGTTGAAGGGCCATGCTCGAAGTTGAAGGGTCGTGGTCGAAGTCCAAGCCGTGGTCGAAGGGGGCAGTGGTCGAAGTCGAAGGGCCATGGATGAAGTCGGTCCGCGGTCGAAGTCGAAGGGTTGTGGTCGATGTCGGGGCCGTGGTCGAAGGAGGTTGTGGTCAACGTCGAGGCTGTGGTCGAAGGGGGCTGTGGTTGAGGGCCGTGGCCGAAGTCGAATCCGTGGTCGAAGTCAATGCCATGGTCTAAGGGGGCGGTGGTCGAAGGGGGAAGTGGTCGACGTCGAAGGGCCATGGTCATCGAACGGGACAATGGTCAAAGTCAAAGTCGTGGTCGATGTCGAAGGGGACAGTGGTCAACGTCGAAGGGCCATGGTCGAAGGGGACGGTGGTCAAAGGGGGAAGTGGTCAACGTCAAAGGGCCATGGTCATCGAAGGACTGTAGTGGAAGGGGACAGTGGTCAAAGGGGGCAGTGATCGAAGTCGAAGATCCATGGTCGAAGTCAAAGATCCGTGGTCGAAGTCAAAGCTATGGTCGAAACGGGGTGTGATCGAAAGGGAAAGTGGTCGACGTCAAAGGGAAGTAGTCGACGTCGAAGGGCCATGGTCAAAGAGGACAGTGGTCGAAAGGGTGGTGGTCGAAGGGAGAAGTGGTCGACATCAATGGGCCATGGTCATCGAAGGGCTATGGTCGAAGGGGGCAATAGTCAAATTCGCATATCCGTGGTTAAAGTCGAAGATCCGTGGTCAAAGGGGGAAGTGGTCGACATCGAAGGGCCATGATCAAAGGGATAGTGGTCGGGAGGGCAGTAGTCGAAGTCAAAGATCCATGGTCAAAGTCGAAGATTCTTGATCGAAGTCGAAGCCGTGGTCGAAGGAAGCCGTGGTCGAAGGGGGAAGTGGTCGGCGTCGAAGGGGACATGTTTGTATGCATATTCTAAAATTTTTTACCACCTGTGAGTTTTAAAACATATAGTATGGTAAATTTTAAAAATCTGTAGCAACGTATGGGCATTTAGCTAGTATAATGTAAATATTTGGCTTGATCGGTCCATTATGTAAACTCTACCTGATATGTGATATTTAAACTCTGATATATAATATAAGTGTTTGGTATCGTTTATACGATGTATGAGTATGATTCAGTAATGTATCTGTGAATACTATTTATTGATCTAGGGAATAGTAAGGTGGAATCACAGAGGAATTTGAATCGATAAAATCTGGATCCGACAACAAAGCAAGGGGTGATTGATTAGGTGTTAATGTTGTTGTTTGGATGTCCTCATCAATCTGAACCCATGACCAGTAGACTAGGAACCTTTAACATGACTACATTAGCAATTGTCTCACCTTCTCCATAAAAAGAGAGAGAGAGAGAGAGAGAGAGAGAGAGAGAGAGAGAGAGATGCAATTCAGTTTCCTCAGAGAAATAAAAAGGAATTCCGTTTCAAGGAAAAACAGAACAGAAATGCTGGACAATTAAATCATTTTCGTTCCTCCAGCTCCAGCAGCATTGCAAGACGTGGACACTAGCGAATTGCCTTTTGGTGCTTCTTCCTGTCTAGTTCGACATGGTTAAATAGAGCACTTCACAATAAAATGTGTTTTCTTTTTCATTTAAGATTGCCAAGTTGAGACTAATCACCTCATTTTACACAGTTTAACGGTGTAACTCCAGCAGCACCGGAGGAATCAAATCGGACATAGGCTGCATATGCATGGATGGGACTTGAAACCAATGTCAGTTACATATATGGATCGGATTGGATGGAGCTTGAATAGAAATACAAAACTATAATAGACTAACATCCTAGATATACATATACGGATCGGGCGACATTGGCCGCCAAGGCAAGCAGCGCCAAGATGTGGAGCGGTGACGCCGACGTACAAGACATGGATAAACAGGTTGAATTAATTGGATAAACAGGTTGAATTAATTAGATGAAAATAAGTGTCATTAGTTTTCCGATACATCGTGCATGGATGCATGGATAAACTGCTAGCTTTGGCCATTTTTAGCTTGCGGTGTACTTGCATTGTTAAGCTTTGCTGTTGATGAGGCGTTAATCTGCTCAACGAAATTAGAGGCTCGGACCAACCGGAGGATGACCATCCGAGAAAAACTAACTAGCACGCACTTTTGGCAGTATAAAGTAGTCAAGACCAGAGACCAACGCCTAACCTGAGCTGGAATGAATATTCTCCTGCTGGAATCAATCAGACAACGTCCCTTCTTCCAAGTCTGTTCTTCAGAATATGCTAAGATGGTCCATCCTAAAAATGGCGCACGCAGCAACCATTAACCAATAGAAACATACACGCTTGCCCTTTTACCGTGTATCAAACTGTCAGTGCCAATGAATGATACGCTGCGATATGATAGCTCAACAGTCAACACAAACAATTGGCACGAAGGTCAGATAAAAGGACAACCAGTAAACAGTAACAGATACTTCTTTTTAATCATTTTATCACAAACTGAAGTACAGAAAACTCAAGTATAGCAGGGTACAGTTGATGTTCATGCTTCATAGCTCGACAACGGACAACACTTATTTGCTGATCTAAACTTTATTGCTGCGACCCAAACGATCAACAAAAGCTAATAAGCATCCATGGTGCAAAATCCAATACAAGAAAGACGAGACGACATCCCAGGCACGATTGAAGACAAAAGGCTAACATGGATGCGACACTGACACCTGGAACTGCAAACCAGCGACCTACAATGGAGTCAGGCCAACAACACCTGCACAATAAGCATTGTGATGAAACAGATTAACACATGCCCTTCCACACCAATTATGCAATTGAAACATTAAACAGAGCAAAAATAAAGCAATGGCTACAGACTCAAGAATTACAAACGCTTCACAGTTCACATGAACAATTCGTGTAAAACAGTTGCACTGGCTTATTTATATAATCATGTAAAGCAATTGAATGGACATTCTGCGCCAAATAATTGTTGTTTTCTACTTATCCAAATGGGCATTTGTTTACCTTGTAGCAACTCAAATATGTGATGCCTCATACAGATGGCAGGAAGTTGACAATGGAAACCATTTACTACTGCTCTTTTAGTCTTCTGAATATCAGGAGGAATATATTCCAAATAATGTGCTATGTGATGTTTTGGTTTCTCATACAGTTCATTATTGAGATCTATTTGTTCCAATATCCCTTTTCATGTATACTCAAGAAACATTACTAGCACATTCATGGAATAGAAAATATGTTACAGAGAACATACCACATGCAAGTCTTCCACCAGCATTTCCAGTAGTGAGGCTAAGCTCATGGCCCCCTAAAAGCAAAGGACAAAGAATGAAACACACATGAATTGAAGGGGAAAAAATTGTGGAACACAAGTGGAACTAGGCATACCTTTCCCCAAATCATCTTCAAGCTCATGAACAACAAATGCTCTCCCAACAACTGAATTTGGGCCGCTCAAAGGAATCTATGCAGAAGAAATCATCAAAAGTTGGTGAACTGAATGTTGGAATTTAAAACTACCATGCTGCAACTTATGCTACAGTAAAAATATACGATCTTTTAACCTTACCTGGTTATCAGCAATGGTTGCCTCAGCTACACCTATATCACCACCATTAAAACACACACCATAAAAGAGGTCAACCTCCAAAAAGATAAATTTAGAAACAAACATCAGAAGCTGATTTGTTACAAGCTATACCTTCAGCATTGGCAACAATGTTTCCCAGGTCACCCGCATGACGAACTTCATCTTCTGGTGCACCATGTGTCAGGCTATTTGGGTTAAAATGTGCTCCTGAAAGATAAAATTTTGCTTTGTGAGTAAGGGGATATTGGTATGTTGAACGACTAGATGATTCAAACTTTATGTAAGCATCATAGAGGATTCATTATACTCATAGGGTGAAGAAGCAAAAAGAAACAGTAGCACAAGTTGAAAAACATATGTACATGGGAATTTGATAATGTTTTAAAAGAAAAGCAAAAACTTGATTATTTGCAATCATGAATCATTGGCATTTGCGGATATAATTGAGTCCAATGGACAATCAACCTGTTGATATGCACCCATTAGTAGTGTCGCCGTACTCATGCTGCAAAATGAACAATCGTGTCATTCTTATAAATCAAGATAATGCAAATTCAGAGCTACTCAAAGAATACTCACGAGGTGGAAGCCGTGAAGTCCAGGAGTAAGTCCAGTGACACGGACGTTCACTGTTGTAGGACCTGTTATACAAGAGCAATTAGAGGAGCAAGATACAATCATAGTTACCTTTTAGAAACTGTAATGTTTGTACACCGATGGTGAGAGACTTCAGATTTTAACAGGAAGTCCGAAATTGCTATAAGTAACTGTATCAGCAATTTTATCAACTAACCTCGACACTAGTTTTGGTATGTGAACTGAATAAAACTTGAGGCATTATTTACATCTAGTTGAGTTAGCACGAAACTAGCAGCTAGATGCATTGTTCATCTACATCAGGGACAATGCTCGTAATGAAAGCAGTATTCAGCATGAGCTTGCAAGCATCGAGCTGTTGCAAGAACATCACCGATGGCACTTGTTGTGTGGCCAATTCGTGCAGGTCTTAAACATCGCCAAAAAAAAGTGGGGAAAAGCGGTACCTTCCTGTTCACTCCGATCTGTTTTTATATCGTCTAACATAGAACCAAATTCTAGCTATACTCTCACCACTAATAGAACTTGAGAAATCGCTAAGAGGAACCCTGCCTGAGAAATCCCCCTTTTGGTTTTGGCTGCCCAGGCAGGCAACTGAGGAAGCATCCGGAGGGTCAAACGAAGAGACTAGTAGTGATGAGAAAGTAAGGAGGAGTGGAGCGGACGCACCGTCGTCTTCCTGGTAAGCGTGACGACACCCTCGACCTCGGAGTTGCCCTTGAGCACAGCGACGGCCTTCTTGGTGGCGTCGGCGACGACGAGCACCCTGGCGGCGGCGGCGCCACTGGGACCCTCGACGAGGCGGAGCGAGTGGAAAGGGCGGGCAGAGGAAGGGGACGCGAAGAGGGCGGCGGGCGGGGCGGTGGCGGCGAGGAGGAGGGTCTGCGCGGCCATGGCTGCGGCGACCACGGCTTGCATGCGGCGGCGGAAAGGTGCGGTCTTTGCCGAGTAGCGTGGGGTGGGGTGGGTGGTGACTGGCGATAAGGCTCGGCTCGGGCCGTCCGTTGAAGCCATAGCTATTTCTATCTGCCACTATTTTATACGTTTATATGTCATATCGTATTTTATATTTTATTATATTATAATTTTATAAATCATATGACGGTTCAGATATTGTAGTTTTTTTATTGCAATATTTTTATTATATAATACACTACTATTTATCAGTCACTGCTATCATCAAGTACAATAAAAAAAACTATCAGTAAAATCTAATATAGAAAAGCCATTGATTTGTTGCGATTATTTGAAGTGAAGGGTAATTGTTGTGGAGGCACCACGTATGCCATGCTCAGCAGGCAGCAACAAGTGTCATGTCCTCAACTTAAAAAGAAAAAGAAAAAGAGAGAGAGAGAGAGAGCTTGTAGACTTATCCTACAAAGAAAGAGAAGAGGTTGTGTTGTTTTGTGATTCCTAGTGCAAACGTGTATTGTATGACACACTGTTTGGGCTTTGGTGTTGACAAGGTACTAGATTATCTTCTTCTTCCCTTACGTGTACCTTAAATCAGTAGGAAGGGAGGATTTATGTTAAAATCACTAGGGAAATAAAAATATTTTTTTACTTCAACTTTATTTAAGAAAAATAAATTATGTGTTGAGTAGCTCGGCCTGTAGGAGCCCATTTCATCGTGCCGATTGATGAGAGGAAGCCCAATTACTTGGGCCATATACAGACGATGTCCTCGCAGGCCGGGACGCTCTCTATCTGTTGGGCTAATGTGCTTATTCGATCTCAAGTAACTGACGTTAGATTTTCCTCCGATACCGAGTTAGGCCCATCAAAGCAAAATACTAAATAAATAACTTGATTTAGACTCCGATACCGAGTGGTGCCCAGGAGGCTCTATGATTTAGACTTTCCATCTATAATTATGACTTTCCATCTATTATTGATTTAGCATACTAAATAAATAACTTGCTTTCTAAATTGATGTCTTTTTGAATTAATGAATGTAAACGAGTTTGCCTGATATATTATATATCATTACACTTGCACGCATCTATATATGTATATGTATATGTATGTATATATGTATATTGTGTATGTATGTATGTATATATATATATATGTATGTATATATATGTATGTATATATATAGTATCAATAACAGGGGCAGGCAGGGAGGCTTGGTGTCCCAGATACTATAATGGCCTATTTTCAGCGTCCTATATCTTTACTATTTAAAAAGTTTGAGATGGTGGTTGGTGCATTCTCCTTCCTCCTTCTCAACTGTCCGATCTGAATACTGAAATCTTGATCATATCTAACATCCCTCTCCCTCTCTTCTCATATCTAACTACCCATCCTCTCCACTTCCACTAACAGTTACCATCTCCCACCTCCTCTTCTACCCGGCCTCCTCTCGCACTCCCTCCCCTCCTGCTCCACTTGCTTCCGCTCCCTCTCCACTTCACCTCCCCATGCCCCCTGCCCCTCCTGCCGCGCCGCTGCCTTCTGCTCCCCCGGCGCCGGCGTCCGCCCACGACACGTGGTGCAGGAACGGGATGCACGACGAGGACGACAGCGCAGGGTGGGGGAGGAAGGAGGAGGCGAGGAGGGGAGGTACGGGGAGAGGTGGACACCGACGGCGAGGGAGACGAAGAGCGCGCTAGAGAAGAAGAGCACATTGTTGCGGCTGAGGTGCCAGCCCGCGAGCCCCATGGGAACGACAGCACCATGCAGGCCGTGAGCAAGGGGCCACCAGATCTGGGCCTCGCTAGGGGGGACGAGATCGTAGGAGGAGGTTAGGTGGGCGGGCGATCGAGCGACGCGGCGTGGAGCGGAAGTGAGAAGCAGAGAGGGGGGCGTCGCGTGGTGGGTTGGTGGGGTTTGGCAGGGTGGGGGAGCGGAGCGGAAGGGGGTCGGCGGGATGGAAACAGTGGAATGGTAAGCGGGTGCGGTGGGGCTGGCTGGTTCTGGCGCTTTAGCGCTTGGAGTTGGCCGGAGTTGGTGCGGTGCGTGCGCCGGCGTGGACCCGGGGGCGTTGGCACCAGGCCGGCTCAGCCCCGGTTTTCGTTTGTAAAAGATAGTGAGATGGGAGGATGGTTATTCAGATTAATGAAGTTATCGTTTCATTAATTGCGTGTGTTTTTCTTCTGCTTTGTAAGTGAGAACAAAAACGATGACAGATCAATTCCAATGCTACTCTCTCTGTACCGTAATACTAGCTGAATGCCCGTGCATTGCTAAGGATTTAAAATTTTATCATACTACATGTTTTACAACTAACATGTGGTAAAATTTGTTGGAACGTACATACAAATATGTTCTAATTTTTTTAAATCTGTAGCAACGTACGGGCATTCAGCTAAGTGTGTGTATATAAACAGCTATGTAACTTTGTATTCTTCTTTGCTATCTTGCTTCACATTTTTTTCTGCCCTAGATCATGTGCTTTGCTTTACAATGTGAGGCAGTGCTAGCTGCACTTGGGCTCGTGGAGACAGCAATTAAAGCAATCACAAATTAGCTAATTAACCTCCTAGGACAACCTAGCTAACCTATCTTACCGGTCAGTTGCTTAGAGGCATCTCCAATGGGTCTATAGCAGCTATCTACAAGAGAGTCCATGTCATCAACTGTCCTACGTGGAAGATATTAAATGAAGAAAGAGAACGCAGCTCTCTACAGCTCTAGAGATAGTCTATAGCGCCAAACGAGGCAGCCTCCATAAATTCATGTGTGTGCATGTAAGCATCAAATAGCTATCCTTATAGATAGTTCTTTAGAATGCTAACTTTAGTGTGTACTATATAGATGATGTGGAAGTCTTATAGTTAGTTTGCTAGCTATAACCATTGGAGATGCCCTTAGGGAAGACGATAGAGATCGATATGTTAATTTTAAAGAAAGGGAAGTTAATTAAAGAAGATTTGAGCATCGAGCACAACAATTAAGCGAAGCATGCATGTGCCTGATGCCTGCACGCGCGTCGACCGCAAAGCTAAGTCTCACGCAACGTCCAAAACTTGCACGTACGAAAAGAGAGTCGGCAGCTAGCTAGTCGACACACACCCAACTTGATATTTTCCTTTGCTCCTCCCACTCTTGTCTTCCCTTTTCGAAAGCTAGTAAATGAATCATCTCCTGTTATTTATCGATCTAGTGGCTCATGTCGAGATGTGTGTTATAATCTCGTGTGGATTATCTGTCTTCTGTCTCCCGTGAGCGATTTCACAATTCAGTAGTGTCAATTGTGAATCGGTCATAACTAAGGGATTATTCGTGTTGTTTATGTTTCTAACTTTTACTTAAAGGAATCAAAAGCTAATATGAATACCTGACTTCTTGAGATGGCTTCATCACTTCTCTCACTCTCGTCTTGTTCTAGGGATAAACCAGGAGGCCATGGATATATCATGCACCTCACTTCTTTTGCTCCGTCCTACGTATGTATCTCTCTCATATTTTCCCCACCACTTCGCCCTCCTTCAAATTATTTCTTTCAACCATCACTATTTATTTTCAGCTAAAATCTATCAGCCGCAAGCAAAATTTATCAACCACAGTCAATACGACTAATCTTAGACCGGCTATATGAATGGTAGTAATAACTTTTTTTTTTTGCGACGGCATACTGATAAGACGTTGCATACGACAAATTAATATACTTGTGATATTATTTTTTATTTTTTATCTGTTAATGCGTACCACAACCAAAGTTGACTTGCGCATTGATAGTATATGGTTAGTTTGATGCATTTCCAAGCACGTTCTCATTCTCAAGTAGAAGAACTCAACTGATGTCAATAATCGATCAACGATCCCAAACGAAGACGACCGACCAAGGTTTGTACATCGTCTCCACCCATGTGATTGGTAGCTCGAATGATCATCTGCGCCATCCCCCAATTATATGTTTAATTATATTCTATTGGCCAGATTCTTACTTAATTTCTTAGAACAGAACCAACCACAAAAAAATAACCCATCATATCGTATAGTTAATACGCTAATTAAGCTAAACGTGAAGAGACCAGACTAGCATGGACGCATGTGAATTAAGTATCCCCTGCGCATAATTAATTAGGTTGTTGCGTCTCATATCTTTTTTCTAGAAGCATATAGTATATCGATCACACTGGACAATGTATGTATGTATGTGCGTACATCCATCAAACTATCGCATTACCCTGTTGCTTCTTTTTTTGTCTGCTTGTTCTGCAGTTGGCGTCGGTGGATTAGAGCTGGATACATGTGTTTGTCAAAATTGAATATTAATGCTCCCTTTTGATTGAGCCCAAGTACTAGCTAGTGTCAACGCTCAACAGTGGCACCAAGCATGCAGATAGGAACAATGGTCAAGATCATATCGTCCGCCCGGCCATGGCTAATCTTGTAGAAGAACGAATCAGCAGAGAAAAAGGAAGGAGAAGGTATGCACACATATATGGCAAGAATTAGTCAGATCTATATGTCTAGCTACTGTTTAGTTTGTTCTTCAAGTTTGTCCTCCCTCCAGACGACATGACGAAGATGCCGGTTGCTTCCAAATTTGTTCAAATGAGGGTTCAAATGAGGAATACGACTTTCTTATTCTCTTTCCTGTGTCCCCTCATATGTGGCAGCAATCTAAGAGAGATGAGTACTATTGCAGGCTCATAAAAAGTAAAGTAAAATGAATAGTTCGCTGACACGTGTAAGAAACACGAACGAAAACAGGGAGATAGAAACAGGGAAGCCGGGTTCCCAAATGAGGTTCCATTAGAGTTTAAAATAAAGGGAGCTATGTTAGATGTCAGAAGCAGGGCATGCATGGAAGGAAAAAAAAGCTAAGGCCAGGAATAAAGGTGGAGAAGGTGGGAACAGTCCATCTCCCCAACCTTGGTAAGGAGATTAAGCACAAAGAAAAGCAAGATACTATTATACTATCAAGCACCAAAATTAAAAATTCCACTGCGCATCTTACTTAGTGGCTTTGCTTTCGCCCCCATGTGGCAGGGGCATCAACAGTTTCATCATACACAAGTGGTGCTAGTAACAAATTAGAAGTAAATATTGCTGACATTTTACGACTCTTACCTGTCTTGGCAATTGTCAGGTAAACCGGACGGCGGCATGAATGAGTTCTTGTATTTCTGCCGCCCCGGTTTCTGGTGGATCTTGCCTGCGTAGCCGATCTTCTGATATAATCAGCTATTAGTGGCGGCTCGCGCTCTACATGCTGCATTATGCCGAGGCCCTCCTCTCCTCTCCTCCTCCCCCCATCTTACTCTGTCCTCTAGATCAATCATCCATACAAATCCCAGCTAGCACCTCTGCCTGCTGTTTGATTTGATCTCTCATTTGGGTTGCCATGTCCAGAAACCAGCATTCTGATCCCACTCGCGGCCCAAGGTGCGAGCTTCTTGCCATGCCCAAGAAACGCGGCCACCACAGTTTGATTTGATCCGGGGGTTGCTTCCCTAGCTAGGAACCAGGACCCGCCGCGACAAGCCAAGGGATGGAGGGGAGGACGCGGCGGCGCGCCACCGGCACCCGCACCCGCACGAGCCCTGGCCGCAACAAGGTCTGGGTCGAGCCGCCGGGCAAGAGCCACTACCAGCCTCCGCCGCGCTCGCCGCCCGCATCCCCCAGCCACGAGGGTGGCGGTGGTCTACTACCTTTGCCACAAACCGCCATCTGGAGCACCCCCACTTCATCGAGGTGCCGCTCGCCTCCCCCGAGGGACTCTACTTGCGAGGTCAGTTTCACTCCACTCCAATAAAGGCGCCGCCTTTCGGGTTCGAATTGCTGTTCGAGACCTTGGGGTGATACGATTCGCGTTAATGGCGTTGCTGCAGATGTGATTAACCGGCTCAACGTGTTGCGAGGGAAGGGCATGGCGGCCATGTACTCGTGGTCGTGCAAGAGGTACTTACATTCGTTGCCGGGGAATAAAAATCGTACCTTTTTCCCCGTTGGTTGGTTGGTTTGATCCGTGTCACATCAGCAGGAGCTACAAGAACGGCTTCGTCTGGCACGACCCTGTTCGAGGACGATCTGGTGCTCCCCGCGCAAGCAACGAGTACATCCTCAAGGGCTCCGAGCTTCCTTGACCGCTCACCTCCAGGTAGCTGTTCGACGAATTGCCTCGTAGCCACAGGGGCACTGAGTGTTCTGTGAATTGTTTATCTTGTCTTGTTTTAGATCGGCCGCAGAATGGCGTTGGCAACCCCAAGGTTGAGAGCCTCAAGCACCCTCAGGAAGAGTCCCCTCAGTCGCGGGGATCGCAAGAAGGATGCTCGTCGAAATCTTCTCCATCTGCCGTTGTCAAAGAGGCCTCGCCTCCACCCCCTACTCAACAGCCACAGCTGCAGGCGCAGTCAGCATTGCTGCCATCGTCATCTGCTTCCACCAACCGTGAGGATGAGCAATGCCGGACTCCGCATTCTGTCTCATCTGGAAACCTGTCCCCTGAACCGGCAGGAAGAAATGCTCCATTATCAGAGGCAAGCTCCCCGGGACCTTTAGAGTACAGAGTTTGCAAGCCCATCGGAGCGCAGGATGCGTCCACACAGACCGATGATAACGAGAGGGATGTTACTGAGAAGCATACTCACACATCAGGGGTGTGTACGGAGGATGGGGCATCAGATGCTGAGATTCAAGAGTGCCATCAAAGGAGCACGCAAGTATCGCCAGAGGGGCCTTTAATTGTTGGAGAATCACCACCGGTGTGTTCGTCTGATGCTTCTCCAGGTGGCAGAATTGAGACCTTGGAGTCCCTGATAAGAGCGGAAGCCAGTAGGAGGAGTAGTTTTAAGGTACTAGATGAGGAACATCTCTCTGTCCCACTGGGTGTGAAGCTGAAGCCGGCCAATTTGCTCATGCAGCTGGTCACCTGTGGGTCTATTTCTGTGGAAGATCACCGTGGCTTTGGGCTTATCCCAACGTACAGGCCTCGGTTTACGCAAGTTGAGTTCCCTTCTCCGGCGTTCTCTACTCCTATGGCATTGCGGCACCCTCGACAACATTCCTTGTAACGCAAGAACAATTGGAGTAAGAGTTCCAGAGTCAGAGTATTTCAGCGGAAGCTTGGTCGAGGCGAAGAAGCAGGAAGAGTTAGGGAAAGGAGGAGTGCCCACTCTGAAACACACATCATCTTATGATGAGGATAGGTATGTCATAGCGCAGGTTGTTCTGATTGTGGACTACGGTGCTGGCAATATGGACTTCAATGCATGATTATATCTTGATAGTGTAGTTTATGCTGCCATCTCTCCTGATTGCTGTCTCCTTTCTCATCAAATAGCCGTGGCTCACATTGGTTAGTTGCCTTAATGTTGGACATTATGATCTGTCGTACAGTCTAAGTCAATTTATTCTTTTTTTCATTGTGTCTTATGTATAGTGTCCAAGATTGGAGATAGAAAAGAAGATAAGAGAATCCAACAGTAAGATGCTTGAAAAATATAGTTACATGTAGGTATCTGCATTTTGCTTTGTAACTGCAGTGAGTCACTGAATTGTGTCTTTAGCTAGAAATTGGCTAGAATATCACCTTGTTAAGTGCTATGTTATCTTGCTCTACAGTCCGTTTCTTCAAAATATGGTTAGTTTTTTTTCATGATCCCTGGATATATTGTCTGTTTGACGCAGCATCTCCTCTGAACATGTTACAGAGTCTACAGAGCATCAGACTCCAAGAGGGATATTGGAAAGCTTGGTTGAGTCGGGCAGTTTCAGATGTCTCCCACAGACTATCAAAATGATATCATGTAAACAATCCAGAAGTGGAACAATATTCTCCCCCAACTCTGATGTCAGGAACGGTTCTAGTCGACAAGAATGTAGTACTAGATCCTCGCCGCTGGGTTTCATCGAAAAGTGCAAGCAATAGGATGACTGACCCATCATTGGGTAAACTATCTTGCTCAAGGGTAGAGTCATTCCATGAGGAAAATGATAAAGTGATCAAGATCGAAGAAAGTTGAGTTGCCTCTCATTATTCTTATTCGTTGGCCTAGTTGTTTTTATTTCTGAAGACTGACAAAAAATTCTCGTAACTGCAGGCTTTGCTTCTGGAGCTCGGGTTATAATCCAGTCTGCACCGTTGTGTCAAGAAAGTGATGACAGCACCGAATCACTGTAAGGGGCTGTGTTACATATCTTTTTCATTTTTCATTTTTCTGTGTACTAGCTTCCTTGTAATTTCCTGTGTGTCTCATATATAGTTTCTTGGAGTAGCTTGAAAGTGCAATTCTGTTCATTTTGTGACCAGTGTGAATGTGATAACCAGTCGTTATTTTCATACACCTTCAGGAAGAATTTATTGCTTCAAATTGTCCTAAAAGAATTCTGCTCCAGCCCATCATGTTGGACATATAGGGAGTATTTGATTTTTTTTTCTAGGATCTTTTCTTTTTTGTGGAGTTCTGGATGTACAGTACTTACCCCCTTATCCTTTTCTGTTGGAGCCATCGTTTTTGCTACTGCTTCCAGTCCAGTGGAGCTAAGAGTCGAGGAGAGTTACTGCCTGAAGTAGCAGAAACGCAATGCGATGCATCTGTTGATGCATGTCATGTGGTAATTGTCAGTGTAACTGCATCTGCATGCATGTTGCTCCTGCGTTGCATAATTGCATTGGAGATGAGGGGTCCAGGCTCAGCAGCGGTCCAGTGCATGCATGCATGTTAGTATTAAGTGAGCTCGGCAGTGATGGCTTTGTGGATTCAGATGAGATGACTAGTATGGTGTGTCAACTGTCAAGTCAGAGTTACTGTGCCACTTGCAGCTGGGTCCATGGAAATCCCGAGCGACCTATCCTATCCAGAGGCCAAGCAGATCAGAAGCAGAGAACAGAGGCCACTAGCTTAGCCTCTTTTTTTTTTGTGTGTGTGAAGGAGCTTAGCTTTGTGTTTGTGTTCACCTGACAGAAGCAGCCCAAGCTGCAGAGAGAGAGAGAGAGAGAGAGAGAGAGAGAGCAGAAGAAGAAGAGGTTGTTGCAGGTGAAGACTAACCTATAACTGTAGCCCAACGACAACCGTAGCAAGGAACTAATGGGGTATGGACCTCCTTGCTCCTCTTTCCCCTTACAATGTAACCTAAGGGTGTGTTTGGTTGCCTGAATCTCCTTCGTCCTGGATGGGTGGATCCGTTGTCGGGACCCCGGATTTCCGAACCCGGACCCTCTGTGTATTACAGCACTAGTCCCAGATCAAAGCTAGTGCACACAGTCAAACAGAATGGAAAACATCACCATCAACGATTTATTACAATAAATAAGAGTACTGACCACCGGGTCTCATTATTACAAGGGAGGTTTAAGACCTCGCACAAATCAAACACAGCGGAAGCAAATAAAACTCGAGGACGACCCATCAATTCGCCACAATTCGCCACAGGCAATTGACTGGGGAAGCGCGACCTAGTCCTCCGGGAAGAATCCATCACAGCCACAAGCGAAGCAGTAGTCGTAGTCACCTTCTTGAGCTTCAACTTCCTCTGAGATGTTATTTTTAAGTGTAGCATGTGAGTACATAAAGTACTCCGCAAGTCTTGGGAAAAAATGCATAGATGCAAGGCTTAACAAAGGAAGGCCATATGGTTCTTTTGCACAAAGCAACATTTTAAAGTTCAATTACTACTAATTATTTTCGAAGGCATTATTTTAATGAAGTAAATGTTTTAACAGAATTAACTTTCTAGTGAAGGTTCCAACTGCCAACACTAGCTAACCAATTACCATTGGTCAAGTTTTAAACTTCGGGTTCCATCCACCCTCTCTGGCTCCATCCGCCAGGATTCCCTTCCGAGAGTTCCCTCCACCCTCGGAATACAAAACTTTTGATTTTAAAACCAAAACCAGAAATCTACCATGTGAATGCATTCCTTGCCCGCCCTTGACCGTGGGCACGGCTATTCGAATAGTTTTACACTCTGCAGAGGTTGTACAACTTTACCCACAAGAGATAAATTATCTTAATAGTCAACATGCTTCCTTTGGCATGAGACCCAGATAAAATATCACAAAGCCTTTCACCTACTCCAGTATAGCTAGAGACCACCCGCTGAGGTTTCACCGCAGAAGGGTTAAATCCGCCCAATCTGAAGCCCCCTCTTGCGCCATATGAGTACAGTAAACCCTGTCCCTCACTATGAGTAACCAGTACACCCTGGCACTCAATACACCACTGGTGATATCTAAACTACACCTTTATAGGTTAGTTAGCCAGGTCGTACCCATATAGACTTGTGGTTGTACGGTTAATGCTCAGTTTGGACAAACACAAGCGTCGGTCCTTAATTGACTAGGGTGGAACATACACTTAACAAGTTCTCGTGCTTACTGCACCAACCCAAACAACCATCCACCCTAATCTAAACCAACTTTCACATTTTTATTTTATTTTAAAAATCACAGTGACAACTCCAATTGCCACTTCGCTTTCAAACACAAGGGTTCAATAATAAATCATAATTTCCCAATTTTCAAGATTTTCCAAAGTTATTAGATAGCAAGACTAAGCATTAAGCTACCATCTACTATTCAACAAGGTTAATTAAGTACTCTCATTATGAGACAAAGGAAGTTCTAGGGTGACAAGAGTACATGGCAATTCAATGTCAAATGAGGGCATAACAAAGTTGGAATAACTAATTCCTAAAGACTTGAACTAGCAACTTTATGTAAATAGCAATGCACATAATTTAAAATATTTTAAAAACATTTCAAAAACATAGGCTCGAAATGATCAAAGGAGACTTGCCTTCTTGCAGGGTTTCTGGGTCTTCTTGCTGCTGTGAAGAGGGATCGTCGACAACGTTGGAATCTACGCGAGGAAAGACGAAGCAACAAAACAAATAAATACAAAAGAAAATTCAAATAAAATCCAAAAATTCAACAGAGGCCATAATTGGATAGATTATGATTTTAGATGAATTTAGAAATTTGAATGGCTGGAATTGGAGTTAAAATGAGAAAGTTATGATCATTTGAAATTCTCAGATTGAATAAATCCAGAAATTCGAAAATTTCTGACAGGTGGGGCCCACCGGGGTATTTAATTTTTAATCTTTTATTTTATTCTGAGAAACTGACAGATGGGACCCACTGACCAGTAGACCCTCTGCGGTCACTGACCTGTGGGACCCCTCTGCCAGTGACCTCATCTGCCTCGGTCACTAACAGGTGGGACCCACTGGGATCTGGACCCACTTGTCAGAGGCTGGCGCAGACAGATGGGACCCAGGCGGCAGTGGCCCGCACAGACGGCTGCCGCTGACGGTGGGACCCACTTGTCAGCGCGGAAAAATAAACGAAGAACTCAACCCAGCGCGCGGAGCCGAAGGCTCGAACGCGCACCGGGGAGTTGAAATCGCGCGCTGCTAACCAGAGGGGAGGGGGAGGCTTTGCCTACCCATATACGGCAATAAACTCTTTTGAGTTACCTGCCGGAGGGAGGTCGGGGAAGATGGTCGGAGGCGACGGCGCCGGCGGCGAGGATGGGCCGGAGAGGTTCAGGCGGTGCGTAGATTGTAGTCGGCGTGCGAAGGGGGTTCGGTTGGAGGAGTTGGTGAGGTCCGGGGATGAACGGAGACGGCCGGCGACGAGGAGGTGGCGGAGCTGGCTCGGGTCCTCCGGCGCGACGGCGCTCCGGCGGCGGGGAGAGGCAGCCGAGGTGACGGGGAGGTTCGCCTGGGCGTGAGGAAGCTCGGGGTGGCGGCGGCGGGCTCCGGTGATGACCGAGGCGGCGAGGAAAGCTCGCCGGAGTTGGGCGGAGCTCGAGGGGAGGAGTGGCACGGTGCTGGGGCGCTACGGGGCTCGGAAGCGAGAGCGGAGGGCCGAGGGAGGTGGTGCTGGAGGAGGCGAAGCCGAAGGGGGGTTTTTTATAGGGCGGAGGAGGGGACACGGGCGCGGGATTGCTCGCCGGAGATCTTGGTGGCCGACGGGGAAAGTTTGGGGGAAAAAGGAAATAGGGGACCGGGAAGGGAAGGGAGGCGCGGGCGTTAGGGATCCGGTCGTGCGGGGAGCTCGGGGATTCCAAAACCGGGGAGAGGCAGGGAAGGAAGGGCCGGATCCGGCTCGGATGTGGTCGCCGGCGCAAAGAAGGAAAGCGGGGAGAGAAGAAAGGAAAGGGGGCGATTCCGCGGGGGAGACGGATCCGACAGGCGGGGCCGGGGTGGCAGCGAGAGCGGGACGCGTGCGGCTGACAGGCGGGGTCCGCGGGTCAGCGAGGCGAGAGAAAGGTGGGAGTGGGCGGCTGGATGGGCGAGTGCGGTGGCGTGGCGCGCATCCGGGCCGGCCACGCGTCGGGCGAAGAGATGGGGAAGGCGGGGCTGGCTGGGCCGGGCCCGCTGGCAGCGAGGGAGAGGGAGATGCGGCCTGGATCGGCCGAGCGGCGACGTGGGCGGATCCTGGGCCGTCCACGCGTCGGCCGGAGGAAAAAGGAGGGATTTTATTTTCAGAATTTGATTTAGATTTCAGAAAAGGCTACAAAATTATTTAGGCCTCAGAAAAATATGAAAATACCTCCAAAAATTCCAGAAAAATTCACAGAAGCTCCTGGACATATTTTGGACTAAATAAAATTATTTGCAACTACTGTTGATATTTAATTTTCATATCTTGAATTACTTTTTAAGCTCTAAAAATAGTTTTTAAATTCCAGAAAAATCCAGAAAGGCAAATAAAAACCAAGTAAAATCCAATTACCTTGAAATAATTAATTTGAATTTAAATTTTTCAAAAAGCCAAATTTTGGGATGTGACAAACCTACCCCCTTAGAAAGAATCTCGACCCCGAGATTCGGATGGACTGGGAAAAAGGTCGGAGAACTCTTCTTTTAGATCCTCTTCACGCTCCCAAGTTGCTTCCGATTCTGAATGATTGCTCCACTGCACTTTACAGAACTTGATAATCCTTGCTGCGCGTACGGCGCTCTGCTTCCTCCAATATCCTTGACTGGATACTCTGGATAGGTGAGGTCCTCCTTTCACGTTTATTTCATCTAGAGGCATCTGCTCTTCTGGAACTCGGAGACACTTTCTTAGCTGAGACACATGGAAGACGTCATGCACCTTTGACAGTTGAGGGGGAAGCTCCAACTGGTAAGCCACTTCTCCTCGTTTTGCTACAACAGGGAAGGGTCCGATGAATCTAGGAGCAAGTTTTCCACTGACTCCAAAACGTCTCATCCCTTTGAGAGGTGACACCTTCAAATAAACATGATCCCCAGGTACGAATTCTAAGCTTCTACGACGATTGTCCGCATAGCTCTTCTGTCTGGTTTGTGCTGTTTTTAATCTGTCTTGGATTAGACGAACCTGTTCTTCTGCTTGCTTCAGCACATCTGGTCCAAACACTTGTCCTTCTCCTGTTTCCTTCCAATACAATGGAGTCCTACACTTTCTGCCGTATAGGGCTTCGAAGGGAGACATTTGCAAACTGGATTGATAACTATTGTTGTAGGAGAACTCTGCATAGGGCAAACTCTGATCCCAATTACTCTTGTTTGCCAGTACACAAGCTCTCAACATGTCTTCCAGGATTTGATTTACTCTTTCTGTTTGACCATCTGTCTGTGGATGATAAGCTGTACTGAAGTTTAAGTTTGTGCCCAACAGTTCATGTAGCTTTTGCCAAAACCTTGAGGTGAATTGGGTTCCTCGATCTGACACAATCTTCTTTGGGACTCCATGTAAACTCACAATCCTTGACATATACAATTCTGCGAGTTTATCCCCCGAGTATGTGGTCTTTACTGGGATGAAATGGGCGACTTTTGTCAGACGATCCACGATAACCCAGATTGAATCATGTCCAGATTTGGTTCTCGGTAACCCAGTTATAAAATCCATACCAATTTCTTCCCACTTCCACTCAGGGATCTGCAATGGTTGCAAAAGTCCAGCAGGTCTCTGGTGTTCAGCTTTAATCCGTTGGCATACATCACATAAAGCTACATACTCAGCAATCTCTCTTTTCATGCCTGCCCACCAATATCTTTCTCTAAGATCTTGGTACATCTTGGTACTTCCAGGATGAATTGAGTACCTGGTTTCATGAGCTTCCTTCATGATCAACTCTTTTATCTCCTTCTTTTCAGGCACCACAATTCTTTTTCCATACCAAATGGTACCTTGTTCATCCTCGGAAAATTCTAATGCTTTCCCTTTCTTCATATTATCCTTGATCTCTTGGGCATACTTGTCCTCCTTTTGAGCTGCTCGGATTTGATCCTCTAAGGTTGGTTGAATCTCCAGAGTAGCGAGAAATCCTTTTCCCACTACTTCTAGATTAAGCTGCCGAAATTCTTCTTGAAGTGCAGGCATACTGTCCTTAATCCACAACTTGGTGCAATAACTCTTTCGGCTCAAGGCATCAGCTACCACATTAGCCTTTCCGGGATGATAATGTATTCCAATATCATAATCCTTTATTAACTCAAGCCATCTCCTTTGCCTCATATTGAGATCGGGTTGAGTAAATATGTACTTCAAACTTTTGTGATCCGTGTAGATCTCACAGCGGTTGCCGATCAAATAATGCCTCCATATTTTTAGAGCATGCACTACTGCCGCAAGCTCTAAATCATGGGTTGGGTAGTTCTCTTCATGGGGCCGCAATTGCCTTGAGGCATAAGCTACTACCTTTCTTTCTTGCATCAGAACACAGCCTAATCCTTGCCTGGACGCATCACAGAAGACTTCAAAATCCTTCCTGATATCCGGAAGCGTCAACACTGGTGCGGAAGTTAACCTTTTCTTTAGCTCTTGAAAACTATCCTCACATGTTTTACTCCATTCAAACTTCTTTTCCTTCTTCAGCAACTGAGTGAGAGGTCTTGCGAGCTTGGAGAAGCCTTCAATAAAGCGACGATAGTAGCCAGCCAATCCCAGAAAACTTCTGATCTCTGTTACTGACTTGGGTTGCGCCCAGTTAAGCACATCATTTACCTTTTCAGGATCTACAGACACTCCTCCTGCGGAAATCACATGACCCAGGAAGGCTACTTTCTTCAACCAAAATTCACACTTGCTAAACTTGGCATACAACCGGTGCTCTCTGAGTTTTTCCAAAACTATCCTTAGATGTTCTGCATGCTCCTCCTCATTCTTGGAATATATCAAAATGTCATCAATGAATACCACCACAAATTTATCCAAATATTCCATGAACACCTTATTCATCAGGTTCATGAAATATGCGGGGGCATTGGTTAAGCCAAAAGACATCACTGTATACTCATACAATCCATACCGAGTGGCAAAGGCTGTCTTCGGTATATCTTCTGGTCTTATCTTCAGTTGGTGATAACCCGACCGAAGGTCAATCTTGGAGAAGACACATGAACCTTTCAATTGATCAAACAGGTCATCTATCCGGGGTAGAGGATATTTGTTTTTGATCGTCACATCGTTCAGAGATCGATAGTCCACACACATGCGAAGACTACCATCTTTCTTCTTTACTAGCAGTACTGGTGCTCCCCAAGGTGACGAGCTTGGCCTTACAAATCCTTTATCCTGCAGCTCTTCAATTTGTTTCTTAACTTCCGCCAAATCATTTGCAGACATCCGATAAGGTCTCTTGGAAATTGGAGCGGTTCCAGGTACTAGGTTGATGACAAACTCTATTTCCCTGTCTGGCGGCATTCCGGGCAAATCTTCAGGGAATACATCTGGGTACTCACTCACTATAGGTACTTTTTCCAGAGTCACTCCCTTTACACTGTTCAAACTACACCTGCTCTGGGTAGGGAAGTTCGACTTATACCTTACTTGAATCCCATCAGAGTTAGTGATTGTAACAGCTCGATCAGCACAATCTATCTGCCCTTTATACTTGGTTAACCAATCCATTCCAAGTATTACATCTAAACCCTTGGAGTCTATTATAATAAGATTTGCTAAGAACTTAACTCCATTTATATCCACAGTTGCGTCAAGGCAAACTGTGTTTAGTCCTCATTTCCTTTCCAGGGGACTGGACTAGCATGGGGTTCTGTAGTTTACTCACATCCCAATTATACCTTTCAACCACATCTTTTGACACAAAAGAATGCGAAGCTCCAGAATCAAATAATGTTGATGCAATTACTGAGTTGACAAGAAACTTACCCAGAACTACGTCAGGTGCATCCTGGGCTGCTTCCGCGGTCACATGGTTGAGATGCCCTCTGCTCACCACTTGTGGAGTCCTTGGGGTTTGTGGTGCCCCACGGCCTTGACCTGCAGTCGGAGCTCTGGCTGGCGTAGTCCCCAGATTGAAACGAACTGGAGTCATTGCTGGGCGTTTCTGGGGGCAGTTGCTGGCATAGTGCCCCATGTTCTTGCAGTTAAAGCACTGCACTCCTGCTGCTGAAGTCTTGTTCTGCGGGGGTTGGCCACCATTGTTTGCCCGGGGAGTTTGTGGATTTGGGCGGGGTCCTGAAAAGGGAGTCCTCGGCACGCTTGACTCTGAGAGCTTGTGATAGTGAGGTGCGTTGGGGCGGAATCGAGAGCTGCTTGCTCCTTGCTGGGCTTGAAACTTCCTCTTCCGATTTTCGTACAGCTGGCGCTGAGCATCTTCTTGGACAAAGGCCTTGTTCACTAGGTGCTGGAAGGTTGGGAAGTCATTGGACACCAGTTGCACCTTGAGATTGGGGTCAAGTCCCTGCGTGAACCTCCAAATCTTGGTCGCCTCTGAGGTGACCTCTTCAGATGCATACCTGGACAGTTGGGTGAACTTGTTCAGGTATTCGGAAACACTGAGGTTTCCCTGCTGCAGTTGGTAGAATTCTCTCTTCTTCATTTCCATTATCCCAGTAGGGATATGGGCAGTGCGGAAAGCTTCGACAAACTCCTCCCAAGTGATGGCTTGTGCATTTTTGATGGGCGGCGCGGTAGTTTTCCCACCAGTTGGCAGCCATTCCCTTGAGCTGGTGAGCAGCATACAGCACCTTTTCATTATCGTTGCACTGAGCTAGGACCAATTTTCTTTCCACATCCTTGATCCAATCATCCGCCTCCAAGGGATCCACGGATCCAGCAAAAGTGGGAGGCCTTGTCCTCATGAATTCCCCCAATCTAGACTGGGGTGCCTGGTTGGGTGCCTGCTGGGCTGGCTGTACTTGGTTCTGGGCAAGAGCTTGAAGTAACTGCAGCTGCATAGCCATCATTTGCTCCAAGTTGGGGGCCTGAGCAGGTGGTGGTGGAATGTTGTCCTCCGGCTGGTTGTTGGCGTCACGGCTGCTGCCAGGGTTGCTCCTCGTGTTCACCATCTGAAGCGGTTAGGTTAGCAGAAGGTAAGAGGGAAATAGCAAAGGTAAGAGATTAGGGGGAACTAAACCACATCCCAAGCCAACACACAAGAAAGAACTAGCAACCACTTAGGGGAAACTTTTTATTAAAATCAAAATAACTCCAAGGATGGCTGTACCACAAGTGCGCATAGGCCTGGTACAGTCCATCTAGCACACCAAAACATATTAAACGTTCTAAGGACGCGGACATTTTATTTGGGTACTACAGACTCATAAGACTACTAATCCTCTCCAAAGACGCGCTCCTCAGGGTCTTCTTCCGGGTCCTCTTCTGGATCCTCCTCCGGGTCTTCCTGGCGCTCTCTCACGTGGTGACGTGAACAGTCACACTCGGCCGAGACACGGTTACGACTGGAGGCAGTCGACCGAGAACGGGAAGGAGAAGGCTTGCGCTTCTTGAGAGTAATGACAGGTGGCGGACTGGGGCGTCGCACCTTCTTGCGTGCTGTCATCCTGACGCGGAGTCCCGAGAGTCGAGCTGGCGCTTGGTTGTTGGGGGCGGCAACTGGTACTGGGGAAGACGGCGTGTAGTCCGCGACGGGTGAAGACGGCGTGTAGTTAGCTGCGGCCCTGAGACGGCCCAGCTCAAACTCAGCTGCCTGGCTCTGGAGAAGCTGTGCGCGAAGTGTGTCCGAATGCTGGTAGCTGGAGGTGAGAAGCATCCGGAGTTGTCCAATCTCCTCCTGAGCTCTAGCGTAAGTGATGTCCATCGCCTGGGTGAGCTGCACCTGATGTGATAGTCGAGGATCGTCAGCAGGTATGTCAAAAGGATCTGGATACCTCTGTCCTGGGCGAGGGTTGATGAAGAAGCAAAAAGGGGACTGATGTACAGCATCCTTGTGCAGATGGCATAGCTCGTCAATGGCGAGGCGTGCTGCGTCCTGGACAGCGTCGAAACAGCGGGACCGAGGGTACTTGATGGGGTAGGTGTGGGACTTGAATTCCTCTTCCCGTGCATACAGGAATACCTCCATCGTCCAAGAGTCTCGATCCAGGATCCGCGTCTTCCGACCCCTGAAGATGGGCGGCTGACGGTACTCCAAACACTGCATCAGCTGCCGGAGAAGGCTAGCGAATGCTCCAGCATCCTCTCCATGTGAGTAGTAGTCCCACGGGGCAGTGGAGGATGAACCAGCCATCTACAAAGTTGAGTGAAAGAAAAGATTAGTAAAAGTTTTAACAAAAGGAGTTGGAGACAAGAACGAGATTCTAAGTAGGAAGAGAATAGAAGCAAAGAGGCTTATACATTTTTAATATACTCTTTTTATAAATATAAGTCCTTATGGTTTGCCATTCCTAACCTAGGTCACGTCCTACAGTCAAATTGGCTCTGATACCATCTCTGTCGGGACCCCGGATTTCCGAACCCGGACCCTCTGTGTATTACAGCACTAGTCCCAGATCAAAGCTAGTGCACACAGTCAAACAGAATGGAAAACATCACCATCAACGATTTATTACAATAAATAAGAGTACTGACCACCGGGTCTCATTATTACAAGGGAGGTTTAAGACCTCGCACAAACAAACACAGCGGAAGCAAATAAAACTCGAGGACGACCCATCAATTCGCCACAGGCAATTGACTGGGGAAGCGCGACCTAGTCCTCCGGGAAGAATCCATCACAGCCACAAGCGAAGCAGTAGTCGTAGTCACCTTCTTGAGCTTCAACTTCCTCTGAGATGTTATTTTTAAGTGTAGCATGTGAGTACATAAAGTACTCCGCAAGTCTTGGGAAAAATGCATAGATGCAAGGCTTAACAAAGGAAGGCCATATGGTTCTTTTGCACAAAGCAACATTTTAAAGTTCAATTACTACTAATTATTTTCGAAGGCATTATTTTAATGAAGTAAATGTTTTAACAGAATTAACTTTCTAGTGAAGGTTCCAACTGCCAACACTAGCTAACCAATTACCATTGGTCAAGTTTTAAACTTCGGGTTCCATCCACCCTCTCTGGCTCCATCCGCCAGGATTCCCTTCCGAGAGTTCCCTCCACCCTCGGAATACAAAACTTTGGATTTTAAAACCAAAACCAGAAATCTACCATGTGAATGCATTCCTTGCCCGCCCTTGACCGTGGGCACGGCTATTCGAATAGTTTTACACTCTGCAGAGGTTGTACAACTTTACCCACAAGAGATAAATTATCTTAATAGTCAACATGCTTCCTTTGGCATGAGACCCAGATAAAATATCACAAAGCCTTTCACCTACTCCAGTATAGCTAGAGACCACCCGCTGAGGTTTCACCGCAGAAGGGTTAAATCCGCCCAATCTGAAGCCCCCTCTTGCGCCATATGAGTACAGTAAACCCTGTCCCTCACTATGAGTAACCAGTACACCCTGGCACTCAATACACCACTGGTGATATCTAAACTACACCTTTATAGGTTAGTTAGCCAGGTCGTACCCATATAGACTTGTGGTTGTACGGTTAATGCTCAGTTTGGACAAACACAAGCGTCGGTCCTTAATTGACTAGGGTGGAACATACACTTAACAAGTTCTCGTGCTTACTGCACCAACCCAAACAACCATCCACCCTAATCTAAACCAACTTTCACATTTTTATTTTATTTTAAAAATCACAGTGACAACTCCAATTGCCACTTCGCTTTCAAACACAAGGGTTCAATAATAAATCATAATTTCCCATTTTCAAGATTTTCCAAAGTTATTAGATAGCAAGACTAAGCATTAAGCTACCCATCTACTATTCACAAGGTTAATAGTAATCTCATTATTGAGACAAAGGAAGTTCTAGGGTGACAAGGTACATGGCAATCAATGTCAAATGAGGGCATAACAAAGTTGGAATAACTAATTCCTAAAGACTTGAACTAGCAACTTTATGTAAATAGCAATGCACATAATTTAAAATATTTTAAAAACATTTCAAAAACATAGGCTCGAAATGATCAAAGGAGACTTGCCTTCTTGCAGGGTTTCTGGGTCTTCTTGCTGCTGTGAAGAGGGATCGTCGACAACGTTGGAATCTACGCGAGGAAAGACGAAGCAACAAAACAAATAAATACAAAAGAAAATTCAAATAAAATCCAAAAATTCAACAGAGGCCATAATTGGATAGATTATGATTTTAGATGAATTTAGAAATTTGAATGGCTGGAATTGGAGTTAAAATGAGAAAGTTATGATCATTTGAAATTCTCAGATTGAATAAATCCAGAAATTCGAAAATTTCTGACAGGTGGGGCCCACCGGGGTATTTAATTTTTAATCTTTTATTTTATTCCGAGAAACTGACAGATGGGACCCACTGACCAGTAGACCCTCTGCGGTCACTGACCTGTGGGACCCCTCTGCCAGTGACCTCATCTGCCTCGGTCACTGACAGGTGGGACCCACTGGGATCTGGACCCACTTGTCAGAGGCTGGCGCAGACAGATGGGACCCAGGCGGCAGTGGCCCGCACAGACGGCTGCCGCTGACGGTGGGACCCACTTGTCAGCGCGGAAAAATAAACGAAGAACTCAACCCAGCGCGCGGAGCCGAAGGCTCGAACGCGCACCGGGGAGTTGAAATCGCGCGCTGCTAACCAGAGGGGAGGGGGAGGCTTTGCCTACCCATATACGGCAATAAACTCTTTTGAGTTACCTGCCGGAGGGAGGTCGGGGAAGATGGTCGGAGGCGACGGCGCCGGCGGCGAGGATGGGCCGGAGAGGTTCAGGCGGTGCGTAGATTGTAGTCGGCGTGCGAAGGGGGTTCGGTTGGAGGAGTTGGTGAGGTCCGGGGATGAACGGAGACGGCCGGCGACGAGGAGGTGGCGGAGCTGGCTCGGGTCCTCCGGCGCGACGGCGCTCCGGCGGCGGGGAGAGGCAGCCGAGGTGACGGGGAGGTTCGCCTGGGCGTGAGGAAGCTCGGGGTGGCGGCGGCGGGCTCCGGTGATGACCGAGGCGGCGAGGAAAGCTCGCCGGAGTTGGGCGGAGCTCGAGGGGAGGAGTGGCACGGTGCTGGGGCGCTACGGGGCTCGGAAGCGCGAGCGGAGGGCCGAGGGAGGTGGTGCTGGAGGAGGCGAAGCCGAAGGGGGGTTTTTATAGGGCGGAGGAGGGGACACGGGCGCGGGATTGCTCGCCGGAGATCTTGGTGGCCGACGGGGAAAGTTTGGGGGAAAAAGGAAATAGGGGACCGGGAAGGGAAGGGAGGCGCGGGCGTTAGGGATCCGGTCGTGCGGGGAGCTCGGGGATTCCAAAACCGGGGAGAGGCAGGGAAGGAAGGGCCGGATCCGGCTCGGATGTGGTCGCCGGCGCAAAGAAGGAAAGCGGGGAGAGAAGAAAGGAAAGGGGGCGATTCCGCGGGGGAGACGGATCCGACAGGCGGGGCCGGGGTGGCAGCGAGAGCGGGACGCGTGCGGCTGACAGGCGGGGTCCGCGGGTCAGCGAGGCGAGAGAAAGGTGGGAGTGGGCGGCTGGATGGGCGAGTGCGGTGGCGTGGCGCGCATCCGGGCCGGCCACGCGTCGGGCGAAGAGATGGGGAAGGCGGGGCTAGCTGGGCCGGGCCCGCTGGCAGCGAGGGAGAGGGAGATGCGGCCTGGATCGGCCGAGCGGCGACGTGGGCGGATCTGGGCCGTCCACGCGTCGGCCGGAGGAAAAAGGAGGGATTTTATTTTCAGAATTTGATTTAGATTTTCAGAAAAGGCTAGAAAATTATTTAGGCCTCAGAAAAATATGAAAATACCTCCAAAAATTCCAGAAAAATTCACAGAAGCTCCTGGACATATTTTGGACTAAATAAAATTATTTCCAACTACTGTTGATATTTAATTTTCATATCTTGAATTACTTTTTAAGCTCTAAAAATAGTTTTTAAATTCCAGAAAAATCCAGAAAGGCAAATAAAAACCAAGTAAAATCCAATTACCTTGAAATAATTAATTTGAATTTAAATTTTTCAAAACGCCAAATTTTGGGATGTGACATCCGTATAATCTGAGAAAGAGCCTGTTTGGTTGCCTGTATGAGCGGATACAGCCTGTATGAGCGGATGCAAAAATACGTCCTCATCCTGGATGGGTGGATACGCTCAAAATGAGCTTCACTAGCCATCCTGGATGAGTGGATGCAGTGTATCTTATGCGGTCCCACGTGTCAGCCTCTCAGGTTTGGTAGACTGCATCCGCTCATACAGGCAACCAAACAACATCTCAGTTTTTTTGTATCCACTCATACAGCCTCACCAAACATCTTCTTTTTCTGAAATACGATTCCACTCAGCCTGCATCCACTCATCCAGGATATACGATGCAACCTCCATCCACGAACCAAACACACCCTAACTGTATGTCTGCATCTGTATGTCAGTATGTGTCAGGGGCGGATCCATTATGTAGTCATGTGACTCCAACAGAACACCCAAAATCCTATAAAAAAAGTATTGTTCATGAGTAGATATAATTTAATGATGCAATAGAGATGACTCTAATGATGTAGCTGGATCCGCCACTTGTACGTGTGGACCTTTCCAGACTGGAGGGAGAGGCAGCCAGGCAGGCTTCTCGCCTCTTTGAGTTTCTCTCTCCCCCTCCCCCCAAGAGAAGCAGGAGCAGAGCACCCGCCAATGGCAATGGATGGGCCATATAATGTGCGTAGGTTGGGCTGAAAACTGTGATTTATGGCTGAAATTTTACTGTAGATGAAGATAGTTTATTTAGTGTAATTAAAATTTAAAAAAATTTAAAAATAGAAAAAATATGTTAGCTCATTACAGACAACATGAACGAATACGGAAAAAAAGAACCGACAAAAAATTAAAAAAAGGCCAAAAGTTCATAAAAAGATAAAATTTATGAATAATGAAAAATAAGCCAGAAGATGGAAGCTGAAACTGAAATGAACGGAGCATAGTATGATGCAACTTTCCCGAAGCGTACATGCCGAAGCCAGAATGCGATGTGGCGATGTGCATGGCTGCTCTGGATTTGGTCCCGGGCGAGGCGAGGATTAACCTTAAGTTTTTCTTCTAATACATACATCGAACGAAAGCGCTTCTCATCTTGCTGTAATCTAATCAAGCAGAATGCCTATGTAGCTAGCTACTTTATTATGCTAACTATATTATCGGAAGTACTATACAACGCTCGCATAATTTTTTTTAGGGAAAATCACTCAGATTTCTCATCTTTAGATATACATGAAGATTCGTACGCCGTCACCTCTACCTTCTTCTCTGACGACCCCTTTTTCCTCCACGCCGATGAATCCAAGGGGAGAATCCTGTCCCATGCCTAGGGTTCACCGTTCCCCAGACATAGAAAGGCCAGGGGGTGACGGGTGGGGTATGAGGGTCATGGGCGGTGCTAGAGGGCGACGGCGACGGAAGGTACTAGCTATTAGATTGGACGGAGGCAGCACAGCAGGGAGGGGTAGGGGGTGGTGTGGCGAGGCGGCGAGGGCGCCTCAGGCCATGAGGGGTGGAGGAGGTGGCAGGGGTGCCGGGGGAGACACGCAAAGCTATTCCAGCGAGAAAGAAGGAGGAGGTTATGGGTTGTGACAGGGCAGGAGGCCGCATCAGTGAGGGAGGGGCTCACCAAAAGGTCGCGCCGGTGTCGAAGGCAACGTCGATGAGGTAGTAGGGTGGGGGCATGCTAGGTGGCGGCAATGGGCTTAGGGATGAAGTGGGTGGCGGCGCTAGGTCTGGGATGGTCAGAGGGGGTTATATAGCATGATGTGTTATGGATCTAGAGACATTAGATGCAAATCGAATGGCCAAAATTTTCGACTGGTTTTGATTAAGAAAACAATCGAACGTGTAGACATTCTCCTATATTAATTCATGCCTCTCGCTTTCTATTTGAGACCAAAAGCAGAAGTTGGCGCCTTCTTGTCCTTGCACGCTAGCTTTGCCATGTCTTGCTTGCATCAACGTATACTAGTATAGTACCCGTGCTAACGCTACGATAAAATATAAAACAAGATAAAATTTATAAAAAATAAAACGAACAATCAGATTCATTAAGATTCACGTCTCATATATTGTATAACCAAATATTTTTGCCACATAATGGTCAACTGTTGTGGTCAACTGTTTCCTAACACAGGGGAAAAGGTGTATATCCTACCTTACAACTAAACGTTCAATTTTTTCAACACATCACATGCAACCTTTTATTAAGATAGTAGTGTTCAAAGTAATCCGAACAGAGTTACGAAGAGAACCAAAATATTTTTTACAAGGATGTATATAATGGTAAAAACAAATGTTGATAAGCACACAGAGGCACAGACCACTGGAAGAAGATCCAGAGTCACTGCTGGAACTACTTGGGCTACCACACTTGCTAGTTCTGATCTATGCATCTTTCTCTATCAATATAGGGGAGGCATTGCCGCAAATATCCACATCCTCCTCAACAGGCTCGCCACCTGCATGCACAAAAAATAAATATCTAACTACTGCAACTGTGGTGTCAAATTTAAATCTACTGAAAACTTCACCAGGGGGCTAGAAGGGGAAAAAAAACCTTTGCATGGTTTTGTTGATGAGTGACTAAGGCCAGATACATTCACAGCCTCATTCTCAGAAGGCTCAGATTTTTCCTGTTGGCTCTGCTCTCTAAGACATGTCTTCAAAGGGAGTTTTAGATATCTACCAGTGCCAGGATCTGCACTGCTAGTTTACAGTTTTTTTCTAACTGCATGCACTTCTCAACTGGTATAGTGGTATTAGATATTAGATTCTCTGGAACATTGTAGCATCTTAATTATTCGACATAAAATAAGATGGAAGTGTTGGTGTGGAGTGTACAGACCTTTGTAACAAGGAATGAAGATCATACCCATTGGTGATATTCTGCAAAGCAAATACAGGTGCAGGTGTTAATTGACACTTGACAGCCATGTTAGTAAAAGTGTACTCACAATTGGTAATAAATATTGGAAATGAAGTAAAATAGCATGTTCTAAAGATAGCTAGCCAGAATATTGTGGTTTGCAAGGGAAAGATGAGTTCAGCAATGGGAAATTCCCTGTTGGGGCGTGGTACTTCACCTGGCCGTGAAGAGTGAATCGTGATAAGCTCTGCTGATCATTAATTTATATTCCAGACTCAACTGTTTTGCAGCAAATTCCATTGCGTTAACGACTGATTTGTCAGACAGAGCAGGTGGATCCTGGTTGATGATCTTGAATTCTGAAAGCACTACACGGATCCTTGATATCTCAATTGCAGACTGGTGAACCTTCTCAATGACATTATTCCTTCTCTTCTCATCAATATCTCTTACATCTGTACATAGGATATTGGGAATTTGTTAGTTGGAAAATTATCATATTTCCATAAGGAAAATTGTATTTCTATCAAAAGAAACAGGCCCGTACCAATTTCTAGGTGTGATTTACTTGGGATGCTATTGATTGCTCCTGAATGTAGTTGCAGAATACCTGCAGGAGAATAATCTGTTAGTGGAAAAAATATGTGGGCAAGTATACCTTGACCATCTTCTTAAGATGGTGTTTACTTGGTTCACCAATGGCTTCATAAATATCCTTTTGCAACGAAAAAACACTCAAATATTATAATTGAGCATCTAATCTACAACAGGGTAAATATCCTGGGCAGTAGAGGTCACTTCCAACATCCATGTTGCTGGGTTATATCCATCTTTTATCTTACTAATGCCTTCAATTCCCTGAACAAATCAACAAACAGATTTCCTTTTGATGTGATTTAGCTGGTTATAAGTGTTACAACCTGCAGTACTAACAGTTTATTTTACTTTTTTTTCTTACCTCAAAGTACTCAATTAGTTTTGAGGAATTATGGCCCAGCGGACCAATGTATATCTCTTCTCCTCCTTTCTTCATTAGGAAAAGCTGTAATTTATACATAGATGACAAAAAATCATTGTAAAGGTGCTAAGCGCCAGCCAACAAGGCGCCCATATGATAAGGTGCACCTGCTTTATTTGACCAATCATTGTAAAGCATGGATGAGGTTAGCCTAGCTGCTAATTAGTCATTACTTTTTATTATGCTACCATTGCTATATGTACAAACACTTAGAAACAATGTCTGATTGTTTCATGTGAGGCACCACCTACCTGTTCGACTATATGGACTGGATATCAAATTATCAGGTCTCTGGAATATATTTCCAAACCAATGCTCAGTCTAACTTGGTACTTGCTTACAACTCTAGAGTCAGTGACTCGGTATGGGCCAAAATTCTCAAAAGGAAACTATTTTCCCAAGAAATTCTTTTGGACTGTCAGTCAGAAAGGATGTCCCTATATTTGGATCTCTACTTGCCATCCAACCATGACACAGTAGCCAAGCATGTTCACTGGAACATTCATCAAGTAAATACCCCAATCAAGAACAAGTTCTGCTCTGAACAATGAATTATCACCAACCAAAAAGAAAAGAAAAGATCCCATGAATTCAGTTGGCAAAGAGACCTTCGCATACTACGATATGGTAGCCAGAACAATGATATGTCAATTAAAATCTCCCCACCCAATATTGTTAGTTCTCAATAAAAATATACTCCTTATTCCACGTTGCAGGATCACGTAAAATGGAAATACCATCATTCAAGGTTACTGCTATCTGCTATATTAATAAAGCTTATAGAGCTCTTAGATGACATAACTTTTTTATTTTTTTTAAATTTAGTAACACTGAAAAAGCTGACAACAGCTACAGTACCAAAATAAGCTCTAAACAGTGCAAGATAGTGCTGTACAGTGAAATAAGCTAAAAGCAAAAGCCCACTTGAGCGGGGTTGTTAGACCTAAGATTCACAACACAGACAATCACACATATACTGCTGCAGAGCTTGTTTTCAAAGTTTAGAACAACAAAACCAACATGAAAGATAAGAAGCTTTCATGGAAGAAAATGTGATCCAGTCACACTAAACATTCAGCTCCTGAATCATTATGGGCTGGAGCCAGAATTCCAAAGGAAACTATTTCCCAAGAAATCCTTTTGGACTGCTATTACTATATAAAAGGACACTTGATGCAATGCAGCCAAATTTGGCAAACTGAGATGGACACTTCATAAGAAGAGACAGTGAAATAAGTTTCACACATGCAGCAAATTACTGTCAATACACAGTTACTGCCATGAAATAAAAGAATTTCAAATGATACTACCTCTAGTTGCTCATCAGCAGAAGACTTACCGCAAGTCACACTTATTAGGTCCTGAATGAAAAAAATAGCAATGGTCAGGTTTCTGCACAAGTTGCAAATAGTAATAAGAACTCAATAATACACTTGATTGGTCAACGACATATTAATAAGAAGAAGTTCAATTTGGTTGGAATTAAAGGCATTGTACATGTTTGGCAGCGCATCCATATTCAGGTACCAGTTTCGGCTTTTGAGCAGCTTGGCAGTGCTTGAAGAGGCACCTGATCACCAATGTACACAAGAGATATAATAATGATGCACGTGCTATATATTAGAGTCAATCTCTACCCTAGAAATGTATACAATGTTTTAGTAAGATGTATTGGACCTGTATTAATTACGATGCCGTTTGAACTCTCGGTCTGCAAAGGCCTCAATGGTGGTCGTTGCCTCCTGACGTACTCATCATTCCTATGTAGCCAGTCACTGGACTCATTTGGATCATCATTTTCTTCGTCATGATGTCTTGATGCTTGATAAATGGCAGAAACAACACTCTCTTGTGGTGATTGTCCTCCTACGACATTTATAATCAATTACACTGAGTTGTTTATGATGTCTTCATGCTTGATAAATGGTAGAAACAACACTCTCTTGTGGTGATTGTCCTCATACGACATTTATAATCAATAATCAATTACACTGAGTTGTTTATTGAACGTACCCGACCAAGATGGTGCCAAGGTGGAATATATCGCATCTGTCATTTTAACATCTGTGCAACCGGATATAGGGTGTACATCATATGATGCTAAAAAATAAGAGAGTTACTCCTTTTGATGCGTAAACAAAGAATAGTATACAGGAACAGATAAGGAATACCATGACGAGGCGTCGTTGATGTTGTCAGTTCTATTTTTCTTGTACGGTATTCACGTTGCTTTCTATTCCGTTCTTCTCTTTGTTCAATGCTTTCTTCGGCCCTTTTCCGTGCCCGGTATTCACGTTGTTTTCTATTCCTCTCTTCCCTCTTTAGCAACTCCTCATCTGCAGGTGATGTTTCTGTTGGCGTGATATAGAATGCGTGTCACAATCTCGCAAAACAATTCAAGAAATTGACCAGGTATGATGGCAACGAACATACCCGGACTGATGATGTTTGATATGTCGGTAAATGCAGCGCGGGTTTCTCGCCTCTCCCCCATGTTAGATCACCTAAACTGCAATACAGGCAACTCAATGATGGCGTTGTCACCAAAATTGCCGCAGTACAGTTACCTACTTGTGAAACAAACCTGAATGAGGGTGCGGAGAAATGTCAACGGCAATGCTGTATCCATCTAATCAGATTATACTGCTATCCATTAGGTTCTGTGAATTCTATCTGAAAAATTATTGGTATGAAGAACAGTTGACAGAGAGAGTTAGCATATCAAAGTCAATGACGTTAGAGAGTCAAATGATGAAAGTAAACAATACCACATTTCAACTTTTTATGGAAGTCTGTTATCATGCTTATGTAATAATTTTGCATGGTATCTACATTAGGTAACATTTGAAATTTCCATGAGCTAGATTTTTCTTACTATCCTCTTTATTTTTCTTACTATACGGCCCAGGTTGTTACCTAATGTTTCAAACATTTATATTATAGATATCCTCTTTGTTCAAACATTTGAAAACCCGCATAGTGTGATTGTACAAATGGTTGTAGGAGCTGTATAGTGCAGCAGACATGCAGAACTGTCACCTAGGCATGCTTGCTCTCTGAGATAGATGTAGAGGCCGAAATAAAGATAGAGAGAGTCAGAGAGATGGGTAGAGAGTGAAATATGAGGATGAGTGAAATGCATCACTAAAGTATGATGAAATTTTTTTCATCTTTAGCTGAAAAGGAAATGATCGATTGGCAGGAAAAGGCTGCATGCTAGCTCATAGGGATCCCAATCAAAAGGAAAAAAAATGCACACATCAAACTGTCATTGCTTTGAATGGTTCAATTTACACATGCATACATAAGTAACTTGTCAGATGGCTAAACTTCTGAAGTAACATGCACTTTAATCTGCTGATATATTATGCTGTAATTTTATGTCAAGACAAGACTCATGTGCGGTTAACTCATATGCAACAGGCCAATAAGATGAATTATAATAAACTAAAATTTCAGTTGTTCGATTACCTAGTAAAAGAAATTGTCTTCAAGAAATTTAAAATTAAGGAGCGACCAAACATCTAAAACCAGACCTGCATGTTTAAAATACATATTTAAATTTGTAGTGTCAGAATGCTTCAATTATCTAATGCAGAACCTCTGTAATAGATATATGGTAAGTTTTAATTTAAGCTTGAGGCTTGTTCATGGTTAATATGACAAAAAGTTCTTGCTCATAATATTCAGGATTACGATGTGTAAAAGTAGCAGTTTGGCACATGGACAATGCATCTTAATTCAATGGCTAGAAAAACTAACCATTTCAGATCACAAGATTTCAAGACAATAGCATAGGTGGTGAAAAAATTAAAGAAAAGTCAAACAGAAGACGATTCATTTAGTATTTACTGTGACTCAAACAGTCAAGTGAGAATTATTCCTGTGAATATGAAACCCCCAATGTGACCTGTTAAGCAACTTTGCTATCTTTTATAACCAATTTGCTACCATAACACCACTACCAAATGAAGACAGCTTGATTGTTCATAAGAAATCTTGCATCTGCTGAAAGTTGGAAACAATCACCACAAAATCCTTGATTTGCAGCATCTTGCTGTAAGGATTAACGTATTCCAAAACCTTAATCAATAGGTTAAGAAGACCCCATGCGGTTTGAGCAAGTTATGTGCCTCCTCAAGTCCCAAAGGTACTACGCATTCAAGTTCATAAAATTAACAAACTTAAACAGGTGCACCCCGCAAGTGAAAAAATGGCTTGCCTCGGTTTTGAGCGTCTCAACATTATCTTCAAAAGTCATCCTAACTCAACTAAATGGACAAATGGTATACTGAACTAACCGTGCCGCCGCCGCGCCGCCGCCCTGGTGGGAGAGGGGGAGTCGCGCGCGGGGTGAGGATCGTCGCCGCGCCGCTGGGGGAGAGGAGTCGCGCGCGGGGTGGGGAGGATGCCGCCGCCGGGGGAGTCGCGCACGGGGTGGGGAGGATGCAGCCGCCGGGAGAGTCGCGCGCGGGGTGGGGAGGATGCGCGCGGGGTGGGGAGGATGCCGCCACCGGGGGAGTCGCGCGCGGGGTGGGGAGGATGCCGCCACCGGGGGAGTCGCGCGCAGGGTGGGGAGGATGCCGCCGCCGGGGGATTCGCGCGCGGGGTGGGGAGCGGGGGAGTCGCGCGCGGGGTGGGCGCGGGATGGGATGAGTGATGAGGTATGATCCAAACAACCTAGGCCGTTGGATTTGAGTGAGTAAGAGAAAGCAGAGGCTAGAGTGGATATCGTCCCTTCGTTTCAAAGGTTCGCTGGTTCTTGGTGCAGTTGGTTTGGTGCATCTAGGAGAGGTCTTGTGTCGGGCCCCCGGATTTCCAAACCCGGACCCTCTGTGTGTTTCTGCACTAGTCCCATATCAAAGCTAGTGCACACAGTTAAACAGAAATGATTCATGACCAACAACGTATTTATTACAATTATAAAGAGTACTGACCACCAGGTCTCATTATTACATTGGAGGTTTCAAGACCTTGCACAATCAAAACACAGCGGAAGCAAAGTGAAATCAAAGTAGACCCATCAAGATGCCACAGGCAGTTGACTGGGGAAGCGCGACCTAGTCCTCCGGGAAGAATCCATCGCAGCCACAAGCGAAGCAGTAGTCGTAGCCACCTTCTTGAGCTTCAACTTCCTCTGAGATTTTTATTTTTAAGTGTAGCATGTGAGTACATAAAGTACTCCGCAAGTCTTGGGAAAAATGCATAGATGCAAGGCTTAACAAAGGAAGACCATACGGTTCTTTTGCACAAAGCAATATTTGAAATCTCAATTACTACTAATTATTTTCGAAGGCATCAATTTAATGAAGTAAATATTTTAACAGAATTAACTTTCTAGCGAAGGTTCCAACTACCAACACTAGCTAACCAATTACCATTGGTCAAGTTTTAAACTGCGGGTTCCATCCACCCTCTCTGGCTCCATCCGCCAGGATTCCCTTCCGAGAGTTCCCTCCACCCTCGGAATACAAAACTTTTGATTTTAAAACCAAAACCAGAAATCTACCATGTGAATGCATTCCTTGCCCGCCCTTGACCGTGGGCACGGCTATTCGAATAGTTTTACACTCTGCAGAGGTTGTACAACTTTACCCACAAGAGATAAATCATCCTAAAAGTCAACACGCTTCCTTTGGCATGAGACCCAGATAAAATATCACAAAGCCTTTACCTTACTCTAATCTAGCTAGATACCACCCGCTGAGGTTTCACCGCAGGAGGGTTAAATCCGCCCAACCTGAAGCCCCCTCTTGCGCCATATGAGTACAGTAAATCCCTGTCTCTCACTGCGAATAACCAGTCCATCCCTGGCATCCGCTTTCCACTGGTGGCACCTAAACTAGACTATCATAAGTTAGTCAGCTAGGTCGTACCCATATAGACTTGTGGTTGTACGGTTAATGCTCAGTTTGGACAAACACAAGCGTCGGTCCTTAATTGACTAGGGTGGAACATACACTTAACAAGTTCTCGTGCTTACTGCACCAACCCAAACAGCCATCCACCCTAATCTAAACCAACTTTCACATTTTTATTTTATTTTGAAAGGTCAGTGGCAACTCCAATTACCACTACATTTATAAACACAAGGGTATTACAGTAAATCATAATTTCCCATTTTCAAGATTTCCCAAAGGTATTAGATAGCATGACTAAGCATTAACCTACCCGACTAATATTCACAAAGATTAATAGTAATCTCATTATTGAGACAAAGGAAGTTCTAGGGTGACAAGGTACATGGCAATCAATGTCAAATGAGGGCATAACAAAGTTGGAGTAACTAATTCCTAAAGATTTGAACTAGTGACTTTATGTAAATAGCAATGCACATAATTTAAAATATTTTAAAAACATTTCAAAAGCATAGGTTCAAGATGATCAAAGGAGACTTGCCTTCTTGCAGGGTTTCTGGGTCTTCTTGTTGCTGTGAAGAGGGATCGTCGACAACGTTGGAATCTACGCGAGGAAAGACGAAGCAAACAAAGCAAATAAACACAAACAAAAATTCAAATAAAATCCAAAAATTCAACAAAGGCCATAGTTGGATAGATTACGATTTTAGATGAATTTAGAAATTTGAATGGCTGGATTTGGAGTTAAAATGAGAAAGTTATGCTCATTTGAAAATCTCAGATTTGAATAAATCTAGAAATTCCCAAATTTCTGACAGGTGGGGCCCACTGGAATATTAGATTTTAAATTCTATTTTTATTCCGAGGGACTGACAGGTGGGGCCCACTGAACAGTAACCACTGGCGGTCACTGACATGTGGGACCCACTGGACAGTGAGCCCACTGATTCGACCTCTGACACATGGGACCCACTGGACTCCGGGCCCACTTGTCAGAGTCCAGCACAGAGGGGTGGGGCCCAGGCGGCAGTGGCCAGCGCAGACTGGCGGTCGCTGACGTGTGGGGACCACTTGTCAGTTGCAGATAAATAACGAAAACTCAACCTCAGCGTGCGGAGCCGAGGGCTCGAACGCGCGCCGAGGGAGTCGGGGGATGGGAGAGCGAGCGGTGATAGCCAAGTGAGCGGGGAGGCTTTGCCTACCCATATAGGGCAATCAATTCTTTTGTGTTACCTGCCGGAGGGGACGCCGGGGAAGGTGGCCGGAGGCAGGGTCGTCGGCGGCGAGGGAGGGTCGGAGGGGTGCGGATGAGGTCCAAAACGCGGTCCTGGAGCGGAGGCGGGTCCAACGGAGGGGTCGGCGAGGCTCGGGGACGAGCGGAGGTGGCCTGCGACGAGGCAGACGGTGGCGCAGCTCGGGTCCTCCGGGGCGACGGTGCTCCGGCGGCGGGAAGGGATGGCCGAAGCGTCGGGGAGGATGGCGCGGGCACGGGGGTGCTCGGGGTGGCGGTGGCTGGCTCCGGGGATGACCGAAGCGTCGGCAAAAGCTCGCCGGAGTGCGGCGGAGCTCGTGGAGAGAGGGCGCACGGCGCTGGGGTGCTATGGGGCTCGGGAGTGAAGGTGGAAGGCTGTGGGAGGTGGTGCGGGAAGAGGCGGAGCCGAGGGAGGTATTTATAGGGGCGGAGGAGGGGACACGGGCGCGGGATTGCTCGCCGGTGTGTCGGCCGGAAAAAGGAAGGAAAGGGGGAGAAACGGGAAAGAGGGGGCGCCGATGGAAGTGGAGCACGGGAGATCGGGGATTCGGTCGCGGCGGCGTCTGGGGCTTCCAAAACCGGAGAGAAGACGGAGGGAAAGGCCGGATTCGACTCGGGTACGGTCGGCCGGCGAGAAAGGAAAGAGGGAGGGGGGGGGGGGAGAAAGGAATGGGGGCGGCTCCGCGGGGACGACGGGCCTGACAGGCGGGGCCGGGTGGCAGCGGGAGCGAGGCCGCGAGCGGCTGACGGGCGGGGCCCGCGAGTCAGAGAGAAGAGAGGAGCGGGGCGCGGACGGCTGGACGGCCCGCACAGGCGACGCGGCGCGCGTCGGACCGGCCAGATGTCGGCCCGAGGGATGAGGAAGGCGGGGTGGCTGACGGGCCGGGCCCGGGAGTCAGCGAGGGAGAGGGGAGAGGCGGCCTGGATGGGCCGAGCGGCGACGTGGATGGATCTGGGCCATCCACGCGTCGGCTGGAGGGAGAGGGGATATTTTTATTTTTAGAATTTGATTTAGATTTTCAGAAAAGGCTAGAAAATTATTTAGGCCTCAGAAAAATATGAAATTACCTCCAAAAATTCCAGAAAAATTCACAGAAGCTCCTGGAGATATTTTGGATTTAATAAAATTATTTCCAACTACTGTTGATATTTAATTTTCATATTTTGAATTACTTTTTAAGTTCTAAAAATAGTTTTTAAATTCCAAAAAATCCATAAAGGCAAATAAAAGCCAAGTAAAATCCAATTACCTTAAAATAATTAATTTGAATTTAAATTTTCGAAAAAGCCAAATTTTGGGATGTGACAAACCTACCCCCCTTAGAAAGAATCTCGACCCCGAGATTCGGACGGACTGGGAAAAAGGTCGGGAAACTCTTCTTTTAGATCCTCTTCACGCTCCCAAGTCGCTTCCGATTCTGAATGGTTGCTCCACTGCACTTTACAGAATTTGATAACCTTGCTGCGCGTACAGCGCTCTGCTTCCTCCAATATCTTGACTGGATACTCTGGATAGGTGAGGTCCTCCTTCACGTTTATTTCATCTAGAGACATCTGCTCTTCTGGAACTCTGAGATATTTTCTTAGCTAAGACACATCACTACAAGAGAAGTGCCATTTTTTGACATATCAGTTATGTCATAATATCTAAAATTATGTCATAATTCACCTTTTATGACATCTGTGTGACGAAAATCGTTATGTCAAAAAATGAGCGTCACAAACTTGTTTAATGACGCTTGTTTGTCCCGTGTCACAAAAATTATGACATTCATTTTAATGTCACAATAACTTATGACATTTATTTTATGTCACAAAATCCTAGGCCTTGCCACGTAGGCAGCTGCCATGTAGGATAAAAAAACGTCATAAAATGTTGACGTGGCGCTGACGTGGCAGATTTAAAAACGTCATAAAAATGCTGACGTGGCAGATATAAAAACGTCATAAAAAATGCTAACATGGCGCTGACGTGGCAGATTTTAAAACGTCATAAAAATGCTTACGTGGCAGATTTAGAAACGTCATAAAATGTTGATGTCACGCTGACGTGGCAGATTTAAAAAACGTCATAAATTATTTGGGCTGAAACAGTAATTGGGCTTGGATAGGAGTCTTCGGATATTGCCCTTCTTGTGTTGGTTGTGCAATGATGGCCTCCATTTGAGCCTAGCAATAGCACAAAAAACTCAGGTTTCTTGTATCCCAACTGTTGTTCATCATATAAGATAAGATAGAGAAAAGGTACTCACAACGGCATCCTGCACATTCTCACTAAAACCTGACTTGCTACTGCAGTGTGTCCTTGAAAATATCAATTGCACTTGGTGGCGCATCCTTATATTTTTCTTGCTTCTGAAATTACATGAAAACAACAAAATAAGTTAACCGAACAGATCTGGTTGCATCTCTGAACAAAATATTGATGCCATCTTTTAGTCCTTATTAAATCACAGCTCAATTCAAACAGTACATAAGACATCAAGATAAAAATGGATTGCACAGGTACTCAGCCACATATGTATTTAGTAATCCAATTGAACCAATACCACAAAATGAATTGAGAAAGGACGGACACCAAGAAAATTTCTGAAAAAGCAAGCTTCTGTGGAACCATGTGCTGGGTCTAATGTTGGAACAGGGCGATCTTCTTGATCTGAAGCTAATTCCCTTGTCCTCTGCCTAGTCACTCTTGCCGGTTGGTCCTGCTCCTGAACGGAACTTCCGATTGTTCAGCATCATGTTTTGCATCCTCGCCCTCTCATACTCAGTCATTGTCTCTTCTGTACACAAGAGAAAAATAAACCAAACATTAGTTTAAAATAGATACTGCTGGTTCAATACTAGGCAGGTTGAGACAGCAAGGGAAAGGGAAACGCTCGACGACTAGCTGATCCGTGCAACCGAAACAACGCTACGGCACAAAACAATATACCTAACAAGAACAACTGACAGGGAAACTAACAAGGTAACACAACCTAGCCATACTCAAGGACCAACACAGACCACACACCTCTACAGATCACAAATAAATTCTAGAAATCAAACTACTGCCAATATGAACATTGAGCAAATCTGAACCAAATCTGACAGAGCTTAATCACAAATTCACTGAACTCGAGCATACATCACAGATAACATTTCACAGTGAGCACAAGCATCCATCACAGTGCATAATTCCCATCACACATATCACAGATCACAAATTAACATTGACAGTGCAAAATTAAGAGGAAGCAGAAGAAGAATAAACCTAGATGTAGAGGAAGAAGAGGAGGAATTGGAGTCGCTGTCGGTGAAGGGGAAGCAGGCGTCAGCCGATGAGTAGCAGCAGTCGGGGTTGGTGAAGAAGAAGCCGTCGGTGTAGAAGATGATGCAGCCGGCGGAGGGAGGGGGCAGATGAGGGGGTCGGCGTCTCTTGCTGATGTCGGTGGAGATGCCGTCGGTGAGAGAGGCGGAGTAGGCGTAGATCTGGAAGGCGCACCGGTGGATGTAGATCGGCGGAGCTGCAGCCGAGGGAGGAGGTGATGGCGCAGAGGAGGGAGTAGGGTCGGCTGCCGACTGGAAGGGGAGAAGATGAAGCCGTCGGTGGTGGAGTGAGGCTGATGAAGGGAGGAGCAGTGAAGCACCGAATGGAGGAGCGGCGGTGGCAGAGGTGAAAGAGAAGTGGCGGCGCCGAGGTAGGAGAAGAAGGGGAAGGGAGCAAGGAGTGGCGCGTGGAGATGCAGAAGAGGGCGGCGCGGTGGAGGAGCGGCGAGGGCGCGGGATCTGGAGTGGCGACCGGAGAAAGAACAGGAGGAGAAGGAGCACGAGAGGAGGCGCTGCGGGGAGATGTGTCTAGGAGGGTGAGTTGCGGCGGTGGAGAAACGAAGGGAGTGGTGGTGGTTGGCCGCCGGCGAGCTGGCCGACCCTCGCCGACACCGGAGAAGGGGAAGGGGGAGGAGAGAGCAAAGGGGGCGAAAGGCAGAGCAATGGCCGGCTCCATCCATTCCAGGCGGCGGCTAGGGTTTAGGACTGGGTGGGGATTTGGCTGTTTTGCAATTTAGTACTCCCACTTTTCAGGAATTGCAATCAAGTCCTTCCCCATCTCATTTCTTCTGTTCTGGTCCTCCGGAAGTCCAATTTCTTCGCGGAAAGATCCTACGCATCCGTGACGATGCGCACATTTGTATGGAGCAGTCTCGAAAGTCCAGATTTGTCGTTCATGCGCCTTGATCGCGCCGGCCTGCGGAAAAGTATTTAAAAATGTAAAATGGTCCATTTTGAGCAATTAAATATGGAAAAACGTGTAAATGATGATAAATGATCTTGAAATGCGAAAAATAATAGGGTAAAATGACGGATAAATATGTGTAAAAATTACGCATGTCAGAGGCACCAATGATAAAGCGTGCCGTATGCCAACAAGGAAAATGATGGTTTAAATAATTCAATATAATAATTTGTGACGCACCAGTTTTGTCATTAATTTATGACATTCGCAAAGTAGCCCCTATGACATAACAAATATTGTCACTACATGGATATATAATAATTTCTGACACACCAGTTTTGTCATTAATTTATGACGTTCGCAAAGTAGCCCTAATGACACAACAAATATTGTCACTACATTGATTTAGACTTGCATCATGACATTTTTTGTGACATTCATATTATTTTTGTCACTAAGCCAAATTACCTCTACAAAACGTCATAAACTAGATGATTTAGTGACATTTAGACCCTTTGTCATGCCATATATGTCACAAAATGACACTTCTCTTGTAGTGCATGGAAGACGTCATGCACCTTTGACAGTTGTGGTGGAAGCTCCAACTGGTAAGCAACTTCTCCTCGTTTCGCCACCACAGGAAAGGGTTCAATGAATCTGGGAGCTAGCTTTCCACTGACCCCAAAACGTCTCATTCCTTTGAGAGGTGACACCTTCAAATAAACATGATCCCCAGGTACAAATTCTAAGCTTCTACGTCGATTATCCGCATAGCTCTTCTGTCTGGTTTGTGCTGTTTTTAATCTGTCCTGGATTAGATGAACTTGTTCTTCTGCTTGCTTCAGCACATCTGGTCCAAACACTTGTCCTTCTCCTGTTTCCTTCCAATACAATGGAGTCCTACACTTTCTGTCGTATAGGGCTTCGAACGGAGACATTTGCAAACTGGATTGATAACTATTGTTGTAGGAGAACTCTGCATAGGGCAAACTCTGATCCCAATTATTCTTGTTTGCCAGTACACAAGCTCTCAACATGTCTTCCAGGATTTGATTTACTCTTTCTGTTTGACCATCTGTCTGTGGATGATAAGCTGTACTGAAGTTTAAGTTTGTGCCCAAAAGTTCATGTAGCTTTTGCCAAAATCTCGAAGTGAACTGGGTTCCTCGATCTGACACAATCTTCTTTGGGATCCCATGCAAGCACACAATTCTTGACATGTACAACTCTGCAAGTCTATCCCCGGAGTATGTGGTCTTTACTGGAATGAAATGGGCGACTTTTGTCAAACGATCCACTATAACCCAAATTGAATCGTGCCCTGTTTTAGTTCTTGGCAATCCAGTTATAAAATCCATACCAATTTCTTCCCATTTCCACTCAGGTATCTGCAAAGGTTGTAGGAGCCCAGCGGGTCTCTGATGTTCCGCTTTAATTCGCTGGCACACATCGCACAAAGCTACATATTCTGTAATTTCTCGTTTCATACTTGACCACCAATACCTTTCCTTGAGATCTTGGTACATCTTGGTACTCCCAGGGTGAATTGAATATCCAGATTCATGAGCTTCCTTCAGGATTAACTCCTTTATCTCTTTCTTTTCGGGTACCATAATTCTTTTCCCAAACCACAGGGTACCTTCTTCATCCTCTGAAAATTCTGGTGCCTTCCCTTTCTTCATGTTTTCTTTAATTTCCTTAACGTACTTATCCTCTACTTGAGCTGCCTTGATTTGGTCCTGTAGCGTGGGTTGAACCTCTAGAGTTGCCAGGAACCCTTCCTCTACTACTTCCAAGTTGAGCCGCTCAAATTCTTCTTGAAGGGCAGGCATACTGTCCTTAATCCACAGCTTGACACAATAACTCTTTCTGCTCAAGGCATCCGCTACCACATTAGCCTTTCCTGGGTGATAATGTATTCCAATATCATAATCCTTTATTAACTCAAGCCATCTCCTTTGCCTCATGTTAAGATCGGGTTGAGTAAATATGTACTTCAGGCTTTTGTGATCCGTGTAAATCTCGCAGCGGTTACCAATCAAGTAATGCCTCCATATTTTCAGTGCGTGCACTACGGCAGCAAGCTCTAAATCGTGAGTTGGGTAATTTCCTTCATGGGGTCGCAGCTGCCTTGAGGCATATGCTACTACCTTTCTTTCTTGCATCAGTACACAGCCTAGTCCTTGCCTTGACGCATCGCAGAAGACTTCGAAATCCTTCCTAATGTCCGGAAGCGTCAACACTGGTGCAGAAGTTAACCTCTTCTTCAACTCTTGGAAACTATCCTCACATGGTTTACTCCATTCAAACTTCTTTTCCTTCTTCAGCAACTGGGTGAGAGGTCTTGCGAGCTTGGAGAAGCCTTCAATAAATCGACGATAGTAACCAGCCAATCCAAGAAAACTCCTGATCTCGGATACTGACTTTGGTTGTGTCCAGTTAAGCACATCATTTACTTTCTCAGGGTCTACGGACACTCCTCCTGCTGAAATCACATGGCCCAAGAAAGCTACTTTCTTCAACCAAAACTCACACTTACTGAACTTGGCATACAACTGATTCTCTCTGAGCTTTTCCAAAACTATCCTCAAATGTTCTGCGTGCTCTTCCTCATTCTTGGAGTATATCAGAATATCGTCGATAAACACAACCACAAACTTATCCAAATACTCCATGAACACCTTATTCATCAGATTCATGAAATATGTGGGGGCATCGGTTAGACCGAAAGACATCACTGTATACTCATATAATCCATAACGAGTAGCAAATGCTGTCTTGGGTATGTCTTCTGGTCTTATCTTCAATTGGTGATAACCTGATCGAAGATCAATCTTAGAGAAGACACATGATCCTTTCAATTGATCAAACAGATCATCTATTCTGGGCAAAGGGTACTTGTTCTTGATCGTCACATCATTCAAGGATCGATAGTCCACACACATGCGAAGACTTCCGTCCTTCTTCTTCACTAACAGTACTGGTGCTCCCCAAGGTGACGAGCTTGGCCTTACAAATCCTTTATCCTGCAGCTCTTCTATTTGTTTCTTAACTTCCGCCAAATCATTTGCGGACATCCGATAAGGTCTCTTGGAAATTGGAGCTGTACCAGGTACCAGATTTATAACAAATTCAATCTCTCTATCTGGTGGCATTCCTGGCAAATCTTCAGGAAATACATCTGGGTATTCACATGCTATAGGCACTGCTTCCAAGGTTATTACCTTCAAACTGGTTAACTTACTCTTCTTCTGGGAAGGTGCATTGGACTGGAACTTTACTCGAATCCCTTCAGAATTGGTAAGAGTAACAGCTCGGTCGGCACAATCTATCTGCCCTTTATACTTGGTTAACCAATCCATACCAAGTATTACATCTAAACCCTTGGAGTCTATTATAATAAGATTCGCTAAGAACTTAACTCCATTTATATCCACAGTTGCGTCATGGCAAACTGTGTTAGTCCTCATTTCCTTTCCAGGGGACTGGACTAGCATGGGGTTCTGTAGTTTACTCACATCCCAGTTATACCTTTCAACCACATCTTTTGACACAAAAGAATGCGAAGCTCCAGAATCAAATAATGTTGATGCAATTACTGAGTTGACAAGAAACTTACCCAGAACTACGTCGGGTGCATCCTGGGCTGCTTCCGCGGTCACATGGTTGAGATGCCCTCTGCTCACCACTTGTGGAGCCCTTGGGGTCTGAGGTGTCCCACGGCCTTGTCCTGCATTTGGAGCTTGTACTGGTGTAGTCCCTAGATTGAAACGAACTGGGGTCATTGCTGGGCGTTTCTGGGGACAGTTGCTGGCATAGTGCCCCATGTTCTTGCAGTTAAAACACTGCACTCCTGCTGCTGAAGTCTTGTTCTGCTGGGGTTGGCCACCGTTGCTTGCCCGGGGAGTTTGTGGATTTGGGCGAGGTCCTGAAAAGGGAGTCCTTGGTATGCTTGACTCTGAAGGTTTGTGAAAGTGAGGTGCGTTGGGGCGGAATCGAGAGCTGCTTGCTCCTTGCTGGGCTTGAAACTTCCTCTTTCGAGTTTCGTATAGCTGACACTGAGCATCTTCTTGGACAAAGGCCTTGTTCACTAGGTGCTGGAAGGTCGGGAAATCATTGGACACCAGCTGCACCTTGAGGTTGGGGTCAAGTCCCTGCGTGAACCTCCAAATCTTGGTCGCCTCTGATGTGACCTCTTCAGATGCATACCTGGACAGTTGGGTGAACTTGTTCAGGTATTCGGAAACACTGAGGTTTCCCTGCTGCAGTTGGTAGAATTCTCTTTTCTTTATTTCCATTATCCCAGTAGGGATATGGGCAGTGCGGAAAGCTTCAACAAACTCATCCCAAGTGATGTCTTGTGCATTTTGATGGGCGGCGCGGTAGTTATCCCACCAGTTAGCAGCGATTCCCTTGAGCTGGTGGGCAGCATACAGCACCTTCTCATTATCGTTGCACTGAGCTAGGACCAATTTCCTTTCCACATCCTTGATCCAATCATCTGCCTCCAGGGGATCCACTGATCCAGCAAAAGTGGGAGGCCTTGTCCTCATGAATTCTCCCAACTTAGACTGGGGTGCCTGGTTGGGTGCATGCTGGGCTGGCTGCACTTGGTTTTGTGCTAAAGCTTGAAGAAGCTGAAGTTGCATGGCCATCATCTGTTCCATGTTGGGGGCCTGAGCAGGAGGTGGTGGAATGTTGTCCTCTGGCTGATTGTTGGCGTCACGGCTGTTGCTAGGGTTGCTCCTCGTGTTCACCATCTGAAGCGGTTTAGGTTAGCAGAAGGTAAGGGGGAAATAGCAAAGGTAGGAGATTAGGGGAACTAAATCACATCCCAAGCCAACACACAAGAAATAACTAGCAACCACTTAGGGGAAAACTTTTATTAAAATCAAGATAACTCCAAGGATGGCTGTACCACAAGTGCACATAGGCCTGGTACAGTCCATCTAGCACACCAAAACATAACAATAAGCGTTCTAAGAACGCGGACATTTTATTTGGGTACTACGGACTCAAAAGACTACTAATCCTCTCCAAAGACGCGCTCCTCAAGGTCCTCTTCCGGGTCCTCTTCTGGATCCTCCTCCGGGTCTTCCTGACGCTCTCTCACGTGGTGACGTGAACAGTCACACTCGGCCGAGGCACGGTTACGACTGGAGGCAGTCGACCGAGAACGAGAACGAGAAGGCTTGCGCTTCTTGAGAGTGATGACAGGTGGCGGACTGGGGCGTCGCACCTTCTTGCGTGCTGTAAGTCTGATGTGGAGTCCTGAAAGTCGAGCTGGTGCCGGGTTGTTGGGGATGACAGCTGGTACTGGAGAAGACGACGTGTAATCAACTACGGGTGAAGATGGCGCGTAGTCGGCTGCGGCCCTGAGACGTCCCAGCTCAAACTCAGCTGCCTGGCTCCGGAGAAGCTGTGCGCGAAGCGTGTCGGAGTGCTGATAGCTGGAAGTGAGAAGCATCCGGAGTTGTCCAATCTCCTCCTGAGCTCTAGCATAAGTGACTGCCATCGCCTGGGTGAGCTGCACCTGATGTGACAGTCGAGGATCGTCAGCAGGAATATCGAAGGGATCTGGATACCTCTGTCCTACCCTGGGGTTGATGAAGAAGCAAAAAGGGGACTGATGTACAACATCCTTGTGCAGGTGGCACAACTCGTCAATGGCGAGGCGTGCTGCGTCCTGGACAGCGTCGAAACAGCGGGGCCGAGGGTGCTTGATGGGGTATGTGTGGGAGTTGAATTCCTCTTCCCGTGCATACAGGAATACCTCCATCGTCCATGAGTCTCGATCCAGGATCCGCGTCTTCCGACCCCTGAAAATGGGCGGCTGACGGTACTCCAAACATTGCATCAGCTGCCGGAGAAGGCTAGCGAATGCTCCAGCATCCTCTCCATGTGAGTAGTAGTCCCACGGGGCAGCGGAGGATGAACCATCCATCTACAAAGTTGAGTAAAAGAAAAGATTAGTAAAAAGTTTTTAACAAATGGAGTTGGAGACAAGAACGAGATTCTAAGTAGGAAGAGAGTAGAAGCAAAGAAGCTTACACATTTTTAATATACTCTATTTATAAATATAAGTCCTTATGGTTTGCCATTCTTAATCTAGGTCACGTCCTACAGTCAAATTGGCTCTGATACCATCTCTGTCGGGCCCCCGGATTTCCAAACCCGGACCCTCTGTGTGTTTCTGCACTAGTCCCAGATCAAAACTAGTGCACACAGTTAAACAGAAATGATTCATGACCAACAACGTATTTATTACAATTATAAAGAGTACTGACCACCAGGTCTCATTATTACATTGGAGGTTTCAAGACCTCGCACAATCAAAACACAGCGGAAGCAAAGTGAAATCAAAGTAGACCCATCAAGATGCCACAGGCAGTTGACTGCGGAAGCGCGACCTAGTCCTCCAGGAAGAATCCATCGCAGCCACAAGCGAAGCAGTAGTCGTAGCCACCTTCTTGAGCTTCAACTTCCTCTGAGATTTTTATTTTTAAGTGTAGCATGTGAGTACATAAAGTACTCCGCAAGTCTTGGGAAAAATGCATAGATGCAAGGCTTAACAAAGGAAGGCCATACGGTTCTTTTGCACAAAGCAATATTTGAAATCTCAATTACTACTAATTATTTTCGAAGGCATCAATTTAATGAAGTAAATGTTTTAACAGAATTAACTTTCTAGTGAAGGTTCCAACTACCAACACTAGCTAACCAATTACCATTGGTCAAGTTTTAAACTGCGGGTTCCATCCACCCTCTCTGGCTCCATCCGCCAGGATTCCCTTCCGAGAGTTCCCTCCACCCTCGGAATACAAAACTTTTGATTTTAAAACCAAAACCAGAAATCTACCAAGTGAATGCATTCCTTGCCCGCCCTTGACCGTGGGCACGGCTATTCGAATAGTTTTACACTCTGCAGAGGTTGTACAACTTTACCCATAAGAGATAAATCATCCTAAAAGTCAACACGCTTTCTTTGGCATGAGACCCAGATAAAATATCACAAAGCCTTTACCTTACTCTAATCTAGCTAGATACCACCCGCTGAGGTTTCACCGCAGGAGGGTTAAATCCGCCCAACCTGAAGCCCCCTCTTGCGCCATATGAGTACAGTAAATCCCTGTCCCTCACTGCGAATAACCAGTCCATCCTTGGCATCCGCTTTCCACTGGTGGCACCTAAACTAGACTATCATAAGTTAGTCAGCTAGGTCGTACCCATATAGACTTGTGGTTGTACGGTTAATGCTCAGTTTGGACAAACACAAGCGTCGGTCCTTAATTGACTAGGGTGGAACATACACTTAACAAGTTCTCGTGCTTACTGCACCAACCCAAACAGCCATCCACCCTAATCTAAACCAACTTTCACATTTTTATTTTATTTTGAAAGGTCAGTGGCAACTCCAATTACCACTACATTTATAAACACAAGGGTATTACAGTAAATCATAATTTCCCATTTTCAAGATTTCCCAAAGGTATTAGATAGCATGACTAAGCATTAACCTACCCGACTAATATTCACAAAGATTAATAGTAATCTCATTATTGAGACAAAGGAAGTTCTAGGGTGACAAGGTACATGGCAATCAATGTCAAATGAGGGCATAACAAAGTTGGAGTAACTAATTCCTAAAGATTTGAACTAGTGACTTTATGTAAATAGCAATGCACATGATTTAAAATATTTTAAAAACATTTCAAAAGCATAGGTTCAAGATGATCAAAGGAGACTTGCCTTCTTGCAGGGTTTCTGGGTCTTCTTGTTGCTGTGAAGAGGGATCGTCGACAACGTTGGAATCTACGCGAGGAAAGACGAAGCAAACAAAGCAAATAAACACAAACAAAAATTCAAATAAAATCCAAAAATTCAACAAAGGCCATAGTTGGATAGATTACGATTTTAGATGAATTTAGAAATTTGAATGGCTGGATTTGGAGTTAAAATGAGAAAGTTATGCTCATTTGAAAATCTCAGATTTGAATAAATCTAGAAATTCCCAAATTTCTGACAGGTGGGGCCCACTGGAATATTAGATTTTAAATTCTATTTTTATTCCGAGGGACTGACAGGTGGGGCCCACTGAACAGTAACCACTGGCGGTCACTGACATGTGGGACCCACTGGACAGTGAGCCCACTGATTCGACCTCTGACACATGGGACCCACTGGACTCCGGGCCCACTTGTCAGAGTCCAGCACAGAGGGGTGGGGCCCAGGCGGCAGTGGCCAGCGCAGACCGGCGGCTGCTGACGTGTGGGGACCACTTGTCAGTTGCGGATAAATAACGAAAACTCAACCTCAGCGTGCGGAGCCGAGGGCTCGAACGCGCGCCGAGGGAGTCGGGGGAGGGGAGAGCGAGCGGTGATAGCCAAGTGAGCGGGGAGGCTTTGCCTACCCATATAGGGCAATCAATTCTTTTGTGTTACCTGCCGGAGGGGAGGCCGGGGAAGGTGGCCGGAGGCAGGGTCGTCGGCGGCGAGGGAGGGTCGGAGGGGTGCGGATGAGGTCCAAAACGCGGTCCTGGAGCGGAGGCGGGTCCAACGGAGGGGTCGGCGAGGCTCGGGGACGAGCGGAAGCGGCCTGCGACGAAGAAGACGGTGGCGCAGCTCGGGTCCTCCGGGGCGACGGTGCTCCGGCGGCGGGAAGGGATGGCCGAAGCGTCGGGGAGGATGGCGCGGGCACGGGGGTGCTCGGGGTGGCGGTGGCTGGCTCCGGGGATGACCGAAGCGTCGGCAAAAGCTCGCCGGAGTGCGGCGGAGCTCGTGGAGAGAGGGCGCACGTCGCTGGGGTGCTACGGGGCTCGGGAGTGAAGGTGGAAGGCTGTGGGAGGTGGTGCGGGAAGAGGCGGAGCCGAGGGAGGTATTTATAGGGGCGGAGGAGGGGACACGGGCGCGGGATTGCTCGCCGGTGTGTCGGCCGGAAAAAGGAAGGAAAGGGGGAGAAACGGGAAAGAGGGGGCGCCGATGGAAGGGGAGCACGGGAGATCGGGGATTCGGTCGCGGCGGCGTCCGGGGCTTCCAAAACCGGAGAGAAGACGGAGGGAAAGGCCGGATTCGACTCAGGTACGGTCGGCCGGCGAGAAAGGAAAGAGGGAGGGGGGGGGGAAGAAAGGAATAGGGGCGGCTCCGCGGGGACGACGGGCCTGACAGGCGGGGCCGGGTGGCAGCGGGAGCGAGGCCGCGAGCGGCTGATGGGCGGGGCCCGCGAGTCAGAGAGAAGAGAGGAGCGGGGCGCGGACGGCTGGATGGCCCGCACAGGCGACGCGGCGCACGTCGGACCGGCCAGATGTCGGCCCGAGGGATGAGGAAGGCGGGGTGGCTGACGGGCCGGGCCCGGGAGTCAGCGAGGGAGAGGGGAGAGGCGGCCTGGATGGGCCGAGCGGCGACGTGGATGGATCTGGGCCGTCCACGCGTCGGCTGGAGGGAGAGGGGATATTTTTATTTTTAGAATTTGATTTAGATTTTCAGAAAAGGCTAGAAAATTATTTAGGCCTCAGAAAAATATGAAATTACCTCCAAAAATTCCAGAAAAATTCACAGAAGCTCCTGGAGATATTTTGGATTTAATAAAATTATTTCCAACTACTGTTGATATTTAATTTTCATATTTTGAATTACTTTTTAAGTTCTAAAAATAGTTTTTAAATTCGAGAAAATCCAGAAAGGCAAATAAAAGCCAAGTAAAATCCAATTACCTTAAAATAATTAATTTGAATTTAAATTTTCCAAAAAGCCAAATTTTGGGATGTGACATCTTGACTGCGGGGAACATTTGTTAGGGTAACTGTAGGAAAGATTACAACTGGTGGTTTTTTAGTGGTAGAGATGTGGAGTAGGCCCCATGCATGCATAAATCATCAAGTGATCAATGAAACCTCACCTAGCTAACTATACTGTGGTGTGCGCCAATTAGCCAGGAGAGAACACTGCATGAGCAGCATTACAGTAAGAGCTCACAATTAAGCAACTAAAGGATTGTAAACGGATAACGAAGGCAGATGAACATAGGTTTTTAGAAGCCGTCATTTAAACAAAGTGGTGTAGGATCGGAAATGACAACAGAGGAGGTGAATGGTGCCTCTTTTAAAATTCCCCCCCTTAAAAGTATCCACTAAAAGACAATCATCTCCGATAGCTACAGAGCTATGAAGAAAGCATGCTCAAGCACACTGGAAAATTTAAATTAGTAGAGATGAAAACAACACATAATCACTGAAGCAAAAGCATGCAGCAGAAACACAAGACCAGAGAAAATGGGGCTGACACAACAGCTGTAGGAGGTCGGTTAGACCGCATGGGCTCGCCCAGTCAGACCGCCAGCTTATTGCCGATTTGACCGCCCCTTTAGTGCCGGTCGAACCACCTTGAGGTGGCCGGTCTGACCGGGTATACATAACCGGTCTGACCGGCATTGCCTGACCGGTCAGACCGGCGGCAAAGAAGCGGTCTGATCGCTAGGTTTGACCGGGGGCCGCGAGAGCAGAGAAGTGCAGGCGCCCGATAGAGAACTCTTTGCCCAGTTTTACTGAAATTTCATTCTCCAGAAGAATTGAGGATTTTCTGATGATCTTCTCAAGCCAAAACAGCTAGACCTTGTTTTAAATAACACCAAGACCTTAGGAAACAGGAGTATTCATCAAAAGAGCAGGGAAATGAGATTTAAGCAGTAATCTGAAAAATGAAATGGGAGTGAGTCCAATTCTCAGATTTCTCATGATTCTTTCATCCCTTGCTTACAAGCTTTTACAATCAACTTAGCAATGAACTCAGGACTTTAGAACCCAAATCTCATGCCATCTTATGAAGGGAAATCACAAGAATCCATCAACCCCTGACATGAAACCCTAGCTACAGTGAATAACAGAGGAAATGAAGCTAAGTTAAAAAAATGAGATTCTTTGATTCTTCCATTGGGCTCTTGGGAGTTTATCTGACCAAATGGTCTTGAGGCATATTCCCATCACAGAGCAAACAAGAACCAACCATTCAGGCTAAGGATTCAACTCATATCCATTTCTAGCAAAGAAGAACAGAGAGAGCGCAGACACTGAAATCCATCACAGAGAAGGAGAAACAAGACTAAAACTCTCAAATAAATTCATTCCCATGAATGATTCATAAAGAGGAATGATTACATGAGGGTTCCATTATAGTCATCTCCACTCAACCCACTACATGCTTGACTGGAAGAAGAACACACACGAGACACTCTACTCTTGAGCTCTCTCAGCACAGGAATGCACACACTACTTTGAGCTCACTACCTTGCCCAAATGCATGCATACACCACTCCTTTTATCTCCAAACTCACACACCAAATGAGAAAATCAAGAAGTGTCATACCAAACACACTCCATGCCTCACACACACTTGAGGCAAAAAGTCAACACAACTAGAAATGGAGGGAAACTAGCCATTTCTCTCATGCTTGAGTCAAATCTCCAATTTGCCCCTCAAGCACCTTCCCGGATGCTTCCCGCAACCAGCACCTTTGACCATCTGGACCTCGACTCCTCCCTGAGTCTAGTCCGGTCCGCTTCGCTGCACACGACCGCACCCCGCATCCTAACCGTCTGGACCTTCGACTCCTCCCTGAGCCTAGTCCCGATCCACTCGCCGCTGCTCGTCGTGTCCACCCGACACCGACCGAGACCTCCGACTCCACCTGAGTCTAGTCCTGGCCTGTTCCGTCGCACACGACCGCAACCGACCTCCAACCGTCTGGACCTCTAACTCCACCTGAGTCTAGTCCCGGTTCGCTCGTCGTTGCCCGTCGTGTCCATCACCGATAGCTCCAGCTCCGGTTCCTCGTCTCCCGACTCACAACCACCTCACCAGCCTCGATCATCTTCGGCATCATCGACCGTCTGGACCTCAACACCCTTTGTGCCTAGTCCCGGTCATCCTCGCCTCACCATGACCTAGCTCCGAAGTCCTGTAGTTACACAGACAAGCAAACCGTTACATAGCACCGCACGAAACAGCATATCAACAATAGCATACACTACTACAGAAATCCACATTACAGACGGTTCAGAAATGTCATCACAGACGGTTTTCAGAACCGTCTGAAATTATGGGTCAGTGATAATCCAAGTTATCACAGACGGTTTTTGAACCGTCTGTGATTATGCGATATCACAGACGGTTTGTCATTAACAACCGTCTGTGATTATCCGATATCACAGACGGTTTTGTACTAAAAACCGTCTGTGATTATCCGATATCACAGACGGTTTTTAAAAACTAACCATAACAGTATGAAGCATCAAGCATCAACCCTAAACACTAACAGTAAGCATGAAGAATCAACCCTAAATATGTACTAAGCAACTAACCATAACAGTATGAAGCATCAAGCATCAACCCTAAACACTAACAGTAAGCATGAAGCTCGGGGAGGGATTTGATGACCTTACGGTTTTGGTGACCTTAGGGACGCTGGAGGAGGAGGCGGCGGCAACGGAGGAGGAGGCGGCGACGACGACGGAGGAGGAGGAGGCGACGGGCTCGGGGAGGCGACGGAGGGGGAGGAGGCGACGGGCTCGGGGAGGCGACGGAGGAGGAGGAGGCGGCGACGCAGGAGGAGGCGGCGGCGACGGAGGGGGAGGAGGCGACGGGCTCGGGGAGGCGGCGACGGAGGAGGAGGCGACGGGCTCGGGGAGGCGGCGACGGAGGAGGAGGAGGCTGCGGCGACGTCTTCGTCCGGGGAGGCGGCCGGCGAGGGCTGGGGGAGGCAGCCGGCGAGGGCTCGGGGAGGCGGCGGTGACGACGGGCTCGGGATTTAGAATTAATCGAATAACTGCAGCGCACACGGAAAACCCTAGCGAGAGGGTATATGTAGGACGATTATCACACATATCACAGACGTTTTTGAGTTTAGAACCGTCTGTGATAGTAAACTATCACAGACGGTTCTAAATTTAGAACCGTCTGTGATAAGCCTTTGCCGGCTGTTGCAATTAAGACCACCAATAACTACACAACTGCATTCATATCAACTACCAAACAGCTGCATTCATATACAACACCAACCAGCTGCATTCACACAGTGTATTTCTTGATACATTTTGTCATTCTCAAATACATCACACATTTTCACATATACATCTCAAAATTGACTACATCACACATTTTCACATATACATCTCAAAATTGACTACATCACACATTTTCACATATACATCTCAAAATTGACTACATCACACATTTTCACATATACATCTCAAAATTGACTACATCACACATTTCCACATATACATCTCAAAATTGACTACATCACACATTTTCACATATACATCTCAAAATTGACTACATCACACATTTTCACATATACATCTCAAAATTGACTACATCACACATTTTCACATATACATCTCAAAATTGTCTACATCACATATTTCCACATATACATCTCAAAATTGACTACATCACACATTTTCACATATACAACTCAAAATTGTCACACATTTTCACATATACATTCTTATTGTACTTGCTTATTTCCTTTAAAAATTAGCCCTTCATCATGATCAATGCGTACGTAACTAGTTTCGTCACGTTGTTCATCGTCGACCCTTATGCCATTTCCAAAAGGAGGTAACTCGTCAAATTGATTGTATTCCTCCTCGTCCACTACATTCTCCACTCCGACAATTCTCCTTTTTCCATGAAGAACTACATGGCGTTTCTTATTTGCCGGGTCGGTTACATAGAAAACTTGAACAACTTGATTGGCGAGTACGAATGGTTCATCTTTGTACCCGACACGTTGGAGGTCCACGGTCGTGACACCGTACTTGTCAACCTTCACCTGTGGGAGATGCACCCAACGGCAGCGAAATAAGGGGATCTTGAAAACCACATAGTCGAGCTCCCAAATCTCTTCTATGAAGCCATAGTACGAGTTTCTCGACCCATCGGTACTGAATGCATCTATGCGGACACCGCTGTTCTGGTTAGTGCTCTTGACATCCTGAGACTGCGTATAGAATGTGTACCCATTTATGTCATATCCTTGCCATGTCACAACTGTAAATGTCGGCCCTTTTGCCAACCATGTCAGCGTCTCACTCGGCGAGCTCCTAGCGATTTGCTCCTTCAACCATTGGTTGAACCGACGGTTGTGTTGCCTCATGATCCAAACATCCGGCCGCTCCGGATTCTGTTGCCGAAGCACACCCTTGTGCTGGTCCACATAAGGCGCCACTTCAGTCATGTGTTGCAACACCGTGAAATGGGCTTGAGTATACATGTCCATATCTGGAGTGATTGCTTTCCTTCCGATAGTTCCGAGACCCTTCAGCCTCCCCTCATGACGAGATTGAGGGACACCTATCGGTTGAATCTGAGCCGTATAATCGACACAAAACTCAATGACCTCTTCACTTGCATAACCTTCGACGATGCTGCCCTCCGGCCGAGAACGATTCCGTACGTAGGACTTGAGAATTCCCATGAACCTCTCAAATGGGTACATGCTACGTAGGAATACGGGCCCGCACATTTTTATCTCCCACACAACGTGAACAATGAGATGGACCATGATATCGAAAAACGAAGGAGGGAAATACATTTCAAGATGACATAGAGTCATCACCACCTCGTCCTGCAGAGCATCTAGTCCTTCGGGATCGATGACCTTCTGAGCAATTGTGTTAAAGAAATAACATAGCCTCATGATTGTCTCTCGGACTTTGATCGGCAAAATATTTCTAATTGCAATAGGGAGCATCTGTGTCATCAGCACATGACAATCATGAGACTTCATGCCATTTAACTTCAAATCTTGCATCGAAACAAGTTTCTTCACGTTGCCGGAGTAACCAGACGGAACTTTGACACCATGCAAGCACTGGCACAGTTCTGTTTTCTCAGCCTTGGACAGAGTATAACACGCAGGGGGAAGGTACGTTCATGCATTATCAGTGCATGTCGGTGCTAACTCAGGCCTGATGTGCATATCAGCCAAGTCAAGCCGTGCGTTGACGCCGTCCTTTGTTTTATCACGGATGTTCAGTAAGAGACCAATCAAGCTGTCGCACACATTCTTTTCTACGTGCATGACGTCGATGCAGTGCCGCACATCTAGGTACTCCCAATAAGGTAAGTCCCAAAATATTGATCTCTTCTTCCAGGTGTTCTTCTCATGAGCCCTCAATTTACGTCCCTTTCCGAGGACAACATCTAAATCCTTAACCATATCATAAACCTCGCGTCCCCTTAAATGCTTTGGAGTTGAACCGTCTTCCTTGTCTCCGTCAAATTATTTCTTCATCTTGCGGTATGGGTGAGCCCTCCGAAGGAACCGGCGGTGACGCATGTAGACGGTTTTGCGTGAGTGTCTCAGCCACACACTCTCGGTACCATCTAAACAGTGAGTACAAGCTTTGACACCTTTTATACTATGGCCCGATAGGTTACCAAGGGCAGGATAATCATTTATGGTGCAGAACAATAAGGAGCGCAGAGTGAAGTTCTCTCGTTTGTATGCATCCCATACCTGTACCCCTTCGTTCCACAGTACTTTTAGATCTTCCACCAACGGTGCTAGGAACACATCGATATCATTCCCAGGTTATTTTGGCCCTTGGATAAGTATCGACAGCAAAATGTACTTTCGCTTCATACACACCAAGGAGGAAGGTTATAGATGCAGAGAGTCACGGGCCATGTGCTATGTCGGCTGCTCATGCTACTGAATGGATTCATTCCATCTGTACTCAGTCCAAACCTTATATTCCTTGGTTCTGCACCGAACTCTGCAAAACTCCTATCGATGTTTCTCCACTGCGCGGAATCAGCAAGGTGTCTTAGCATTCCATCCTTCTTGCGCTCCTCCGAGTGCCAACGCAGCAGTTTTGCCTCCTTTGGATTTGCATAAAACCTTTTCAAACGGGGAATTATAGGAAAATACCATGCCACCTTAGCAGGAGGTCCTTTCTTCGCCTCTGTTCCCTCGCCATCATCTGATTGATTGTTACGTTTGTATCGGGATGTGTTGCACACCGGACATACATGCATGTTTGCATACTCTTTATGGTAGAGGATACAGTCGTTCGGGCATGCATGTATTCTTTCTACTTCCATTCCCAACGGACAAAGAACCTTCTTGGCTTTATACGTGGTTTTAGGCAACTCATTTCCCTCCGGAAGCATGTCCGCTAAAAGACCTAGCAGCGCCGTGAAACTCTTGTCGGACCAACCGTTGCTTGCCTTCAATTTCAACAGTTCAAGCACGCCCGACAACCTCGTGTACTTGCAGCCCGTGTACAAAGGTTTCTCTGAGTCCTCCATCAAGCCACGGAATTTAACATACTCTCTCTCATCATAGTTCTCTTCTACATCGCGAAGCATCTGATCCAGATTATCATCTGATCCACAATCGACATCAGCCGGCGGCATGTCATTCACTTCACCTGCGATGTCATCCGGGGGCATATCATTCACTTCACCGGCGATGTCATCCGGCGGCATATGATCATTCACTTCGCCATGACTGGTCCAACACGTATAATCCTTTTTGAAACCCCTCCGAATCAAGTGCGCTTCAATTTGCCATCGGTTCTTAAACATCTTCAAATTCTCGCAGTCAGTGCATGGACAGCACATATATTCCACCCCCTTATTCAACATATCCTCCTCGGCGGCTCTTATAAAAGCAGAAACACCATTAATGTACTCTTCACTCACACGGCTCGCGGCATACATCCAACTTCGGTCCTACGTTACGTACATATATAACAACAATTAGTATTAAAATCTAGAATAACTAATTATAACTGCATATATACCGGCCACATTTATTATATTGAGACTTAATTTCCTAGCTCAATTCATATTACAAACACAATAGCTATTATATAACCAACAATTTTGCAAATTAATTAACCATCTTCAATAACCACTCATGGATTACTTACACCTAAATTGTAATGCAATTAAAAATAAATAAATTTCATTACTAACCATATCTACAGCAACCAGGAAAGTCTGAATCTTAATTCAAAGCTCAATCTCTGCCTCTTCCCACCAAATTAACTGGCCTGAAATCGCTCTAGCTTCCTCCCGAGTGAAAAAGTGCGCAGCAGTGGCTAGATCTGGATCGAAATGAAGACGATGCGGTCTGAGCAGCGCAATAAATGCCGTAGTCATTATCACAGACGGTTTTTAACTAAAAACCGTCTGTGATAATAAATTATCACAGACGGTTTTTTATAAAAAACCGTCTGTGATAAGCTTCGTACCAGAACGCTTTCGCGCGTGTTCGATGCCAGAACGCTTCGTGTTTCGATCGTCTAATTAACGTCTCTCGATCATTATACGAAGCGTCTATATCATTAATATTTGGGTATACGAACCGTTTGTGCTAAAGGTTAAATATGCGCTCCTAATCCAGGTCTCTTCTACGTACGTACAATACAATATACAATACAACATGGCTTCTACTACTGTTCTTGTGATCATCTCCTTCCTCTCATCTGTTCATCACGAATTGTTCGGCCGGAACCTTACACAGGCGGCCAGCAATTTGCATCTGGAGCAGCTTCTCCGCACCCGCCCTGCTCTCCTTCCCCGACTTTCTTGCATCCGTCAGCTTGACCTGATCCTCCGCCGTCGACGGAGGCGTCTCGCTGTCGCTCAAGAAAGGGAAACAGCCCTCACCCTGGTTCTTCTCCACAATGTGCGCAATGCGGAAGAAGCTCTACACGCATTGCAGAGACTGATGGATAGCCTTGCCGATCAAGCAGAAACGGCAGATTCTGAGGAATCTTTTCATGCTATCCTGTACAACATTATGGATGCTGCTGATCATTTGCCCAGGCTGCACGAGGAAGTGCTGAGGACAAGGGCAATCTTAACGGCGTTCGAGAATTTAGCGGTTGATCCTCCAAGTCCCCAAGTTGAAGAAGAAGCTTACGAAGCCCAAAAGAATACAATCTGGGAAACTCTTTACCTGTCCGACTTTTGTAATAAATTTGCCTTAAATTTGTGACCTCTTCTCTCAGTAGTTCTGTAGTTAAGTTATTAGAAGCAATGTGTACTTATATATTAACCTCTGATCTAGATTATGACAGACAAAGGGACATCACAGCCGGTTCTTGTGAAAAACCGTCTGTGAACATTCCCAGACGGTTCTTAACAACAACCGGCTGTGATAGTCGACACAACACAGACGGTTTTTAATAAAAAACCGTCTGTGATAATCCCAGATTATCACAGACGGTTTTTAATCAAAACCGTCTGTGATATTCCAGTATCACAGACGGTTCATCAGTAAGAACCGTCTGTGATACTCCTTTTTCCCGCCACAAATACCACAGACGGCCTTCAAATTAAAACCGTCTGTAATAGTGTACATTACAGACGGTTTCACAAAACCGTCTGTGATTTGGCGTCTACTATTAGCCTTTCTGTAATAGTGATAAATGAAAGGTACTCAACCTTAGAATACCCAAAACAAACTCAAACTCACTAACACAACCGTCAATTACTTATCACCAACATAGGGATACCTCCACATGGTCTCTCAAGTGGTTTTTAAGGTAATTTCTATAAATTATTTGTAGGAGTTGTTGTAGAAGCTGAAATGACTTTTTAAGATAGTTTCTATAAAGCGTTTGTAGGAGTCGTTGCAAAAGCCGAAGGGGTTTCTTTAGATAGTTTCTATAAGCTATTTGTAAAAGTCGCTGCAGAAACCGAAGTGGCTTCCCAACGTAAGTGCCGCTTACTCTCTCAATCTCTCTTTCAATTAGCCAAAAACAATAATGTTTTGAACAGGCCTAACCTTCCTACACGTAACTCGAAATATCGGGGCCTAGATCGATGCTTACTGCTGCTTAACCTCGGGTTTAATTTCTTGTCATAAGGTTTCACCAGACCAAACGGCGGCTCATCGTGTTCGATGACAGAGGGCCGCGCTCGGTTTTGTTTTTCAAACAAGGTTTTTTTAGAAGGGGTTTGTTAAACATCTGATGTTTTCTTTCTAACTATCATTCAGATTTAGAACTGTTAGATTAGAGATCCAATGGTCATAAATTACCTTTCATCCCTCTTGAATTCTACCCCATTCTAATGGTCACAAATTTAGATAATAGTTAAAAAAAAACATTCGGATGATGTTTAAACACTCCCTTCTTTGAAATGGTTTGTGGATACTAGGTGCATGAAAGAACGCTTTATAATTAAGCTGATCGATCGCAAGGAACTAATTAGCCGATTGCAAACGCAGCAGTACAAATTCAGGCAAAATAAGCAAATAAACCCGGGTAGTCGGTACATCAAGCGCGAACGCTCTGATCTAGCAAGCCGGCCTTCACACACCAAACTAGAAATTAACCCCTACCAATCTTGGCGTACATACCATGCATAAGCATGATCAAAACGATCCTATCTAGGCCCTGTTTGGCACAGCTTCACCAACAGTTTCATGAGCTGTTGTGAGCTGTTTTTTGCCAAACACCCTTTTTGCAAACAGCTTCATGGGTGAAGCTCCTTTTTTTGTGCTCTCACAAAGGAATGGGGAGAGGTGAAGCTGAAAAAAGTAGCTTTTCACAGCTCTCTCCCTCAGACCCGTATTTCTAGGAAGCAACTGCCCCTCTAGTTCACAACAATTTACACGCATTTGCCACTCTCTTCCTCAGGCTCGTATCCCGTTCACCTCTCTCTCTTTCTTCGTACGCATTCATTGTTAATTTTGCTTGGTGAGTACATCCCTATGAATCCGATAGACATTGGTCTGTACAATGAATCTGACCATAAGTTTGTGTGTTCTATTGTTCTTGCAATTTTAGACTCACGTGTTTCAGGCAAACCTGGCTAATTAGACTGGTCCATACATTCTTTGCTAATTTTGTTGGGTATAAGTATATCCCTATGAAACCGATAAACATTATAGGTGATCTATACACAGAATTTGCCCATCAATTCATGTGTGTTTACCGTTCCTGCGTGCGTTTTTAAGATTCTTGCGTTTCAAATGTCCGGCGCTAATTAGTTTGGTTTACTTCGTTAAGAAAAACCTTTTATTATTATTTTTTATTTTAATTTTTTAATTCATACTCATTTAAATATATTATTTTTTAATTCATATGACCATATACAAATATACAACTCCAAATGTTAGAACAAGTCAGGTAGACAGGGGCATCTTGGACAATTGACCTCTCTCAGCCATGCATGAAGCTGTTGGTGAAGCTGTTTTGCCAAACAGTTTTCTAAAACAGTTTTAGCTTCACCGGTGAAGCTGCTCATGAAGCTGAAACTAAAAAAAACAGCTTCACTAGTGAAGCTGAGCTGTGCCAAACGGGGCCCTAGTTTTAATTGAGGAAATCCGTGTGCTCGATCGGTCTCTCACCACACCATGCATGCGTGTATATATCATGAGTACGTGAAACAAGAAAGAATAATACTAGCTATTAGCTATATATAGCTCGATCGATCCATGCGTGCATGTTGAGAGCTGGCTATGTAGTACTTCTTCTTTATGATCAATCCGCTTCAGACGTTGTCGGAGGAGGTGGAGGGAGGCAGCAGGAGGGGCTGGGTGATGGAGGAGGCCTTGGCGCTCCGAACGCCGTGGCGCTCGCCGGAGGAGGCTGACACCATGACCGCCGCCGCCGCAGCCACCTCCATGGCGACGCGCGCCCTCTCTTCGTTCTTGCCCCACAACACCAGGTACAGACCGATGATGATCAGAACGGCGCCAATGATCCCTCCGAGGTAGAACTTCTCGCCTAGGGTGAGGGCGGCCATGATGGCGACGACGAGCGTCTGGACGGGCTGGTACACGGCCACGAACACCGGACCGCCGCGGTCAATGCACCATATCTGAACGGCGAACGCCACGCCGGAGCCGATGAAACCCTGCAAGTATATGCACACACACACACACGGCCAAATGATTTGTCATGAGCTCAAGCCTCAAGGGCTGGTGTGCATCCTGGTACTATGCCATCTATTGCATCTGCATACTGCTCCGAAATGATATGAACAAAATTAACCCCATAATTTGGTCCGCAGAAACGTCTGGTCCAGTCAACTTTTGCACTTGATGGTACTTGTATACTAATTATTACGAGCATCTACTTTTGTCACCCCTAATTGTTTGTCAGTACTATTGTGCTTTACCAATTATCTGGTCTTTTGCTTTCTCTGCCTCAGACGTCCTTCGATAAAAGCAAGCAAATTAAATAGTTAAGTTAATGAGTACGTAGCAGTGCAGCTTAAGATCTGAGGCTTCTCTCACATAGATCATGCCCTCCACTGGCTTTGTGGACTAAATAATTAAAATGGTATGTTATGATAAAAGAGTAGTAGTACATGGGTTCTTCGTACAGCATGTTTGTATGTGATTAAATAAAGTGGGCTGATGTACGGTCAGATATAATTAAAACGAGCTAGCTATGAGCAGCACTAGCTAGGTAGGTTCACATGACAGAGAGACAGGGCACGTGTGCAACATGATGTGTATATACACTTACGGCGTAAAGGATGGTGAAGATCTCGGAGCCGGAGTGGAAGAGCCATGCGTCGGCGTCCCTCTCCATGAAGGCGGCGATGATGAGGAACTGGATGACGCCGAAGAAGCAGGTGTAGGACGTGACGGAGAGGCGCGCCGGGTACTTCTTGAGCACCGGCGCCTGCAGCACCAGCCACCCCGACCACGACAGGCAGTGCCCGATCAGGTACACGCACCCCAGCGTCCAGTTCTTGCCCTCGCCGGCCATCGCCGCCGACCACGACACCTGCATATTGGCCTTGTCGCCCCCCGGCCCGAAGATGGTGGGGCCCTTGTAGAGCGTGATCACCGACGCGCCCGCCACGCAGGCCAGCGTGCCCACCACCTTCGCCACGCCGTCCCGCCGGTCGAGCCGAACCTTCTCGATCCTGCATGCAGAATGAATTTAGTTTAGCGTGCGTGCGTTCATGCGCGTTGATCAATTGATCTTCTTCCATCTTGCCCATGAATTTGCGTACTAGTGTCGTACTATAGCAGGTTAGTATGCCGAGTTAAGTTAATAGGAGTAGTAGCACGTACCGGAGCGCGGCGGCCATGGCGAAGGTGATGGCCGGGACGGAGTTCTGGATGGCGGAGGCGAAAGTCGGCGACGTGTTGTCCAAGCCCAGAAGGTAGAACCCTTGATTCGCCGTTATTCTGATGACCATGCATCATCGACAATCAATTATCTACGTATGTACGTGTGCATCACGGGTTAAGATTCTAGGGCAGTGTTCATGGCGTGCTCTTACCCACATAGGGCGAGAAAGAAGAACTGCACAACGAAGTTGAGAGTGAGCTGCGGCCTGTCCTTCCTGCAAGCACGAAATTCATCAGCATACATCAATCCAATCCAGCACGTACGCAGTATTAATTGTGGATCGATGAGTGTTGAAGCGAGCGAGCATGCATGCACGCACGAACGACGTCGTACTTCTCTAAGAAGTATGCGAATGGGACGAGGAGGACGAGGGCGATGATGTTGCGGTAGACGGGGAAGACGAGCTTGCTGATGCCCATGTTGAGCGCCAGCCGCGACACCACGTGGAACCCCGCGTAGCCGAACTGCAGCGCCAGCATCGCCACATGGAGCTGCACCCGCTCCGGCACGCCGCATACCTTCCGACCCTCCACGTCCGCCATTGCTAGCTGCTTAGCTCCGGCCGCCGGGATCGCTCGATCGAGAAAGAGGAGAAGGAATAAGCTGACGATCGAGCTAGTAGGCTGGGAAGTGAGGGGTTCTCTATATAGACAGTATAGAGTCTACAAGATGCAACTGAGAGCCTGGAGAGGCCAGGTATCGGAGGGGAAATAAAAAAACTCTGGGGTCGGGCCTTAAGCCTCCCCTTGAAGGCCCTCTCTCATAGGGGTGGAAACGGATCGGATACGATTGAATAGTCTCAAATACGAATATGAATCTATATTTTTAAAATGAATATGAATACGAAATCGAATATTTTCGAATACGCATACGAATATTCTCGAATACGAATATGGATATTTTCGAATATGGATTTTTCCGGATACGAATATCGGATAAAACGGATTCCTAGCGGTGTTACCGATTTTTGACCGGTTACCGGTTTTAAACCGTCTAAATTCAAATTTTGAATCACAAAATTCGTACGGATTTTTCATGGGTTCTAGAAACGGATCGAATACAAATCAAATAGTCTCGAATACGAATACGGATACGAATATTCTCGAATACAAATGGGAATACGAATATTCTCAAATACAGATACGAATATTCTCGAATACGAATACGTACATTTTCGAATACGGATATTGCTTACCACATTTGCGTTTTCTCATATACAAATATCGAATAAAACGAATTATCCGTTACCGTTTTCCACCCCTACTCTCTCATATTACGCCACCTGTACATCACCGATTCTAAAGTAACTCATAGATTATTCTTCCCCTTAAAAACTTCTCTTCCCCAAAGCCTCATTCTCCGCCTCCCTTATCCTCCTGCCTCTACTAGTTCTCACCATCGTGGCAGGTGTCTCCGCCGGTGACAGGGTGAGGGTGAGGGAGGGGAGCGGAAGTGCATCGTGCGGGTGGACGCTGTAGAGAAGCCGTCCACCTTCTCGATGCACATGAACTGTTACGGGCTGGTGGTCCTAGCGGCAGTCGGCGGTGAGGAGAGACACCGTAGGGTGCCCAGCTGATCCACACCTACTCCATGCCCTTCCATGGGTTCTCAGCGCGGATGTTGCCGGCAACACTGGCAAGTGCTCCTGGAGTGGCGGCCATGGTGCCGAAGTGCGTTCGTTGCCTCGCATCACGTGCTCCCCGCAGTTCCTTGGGCTCCTGTCCTCCCCACCGTCAGTGCTCTTGGTGGACTTTGACTTTGGCGCCAACCTCATCATCGCCATCATCGACACTGGCATATTGCCCACCCACCACAGCTTCCACGACTGGGGGCTCAGTCCTGTGCCACCCAAGTGGCATGGGGTGCACGTCAGGGCCTGGGTTCCTGCCCAACTCATGCAACTACAAGCTCATCAGCGTGTGGTTATTCTCCGTGGGGTACGAGGCCACCTCCAGTTAGATGAACGAGATGGTCGAGGTCAGGTCATCGCTTTATACCAACAGCCACGGGCCCACATCGCCTCCATCACCACGGGGCGCTACGTGTTCCCAGCGTCCACCCTCGGCTACGCACGAGGCGTGACCGCTGGGATGGTGCCCAAAGCGCACCTCGCGGATGTACAAGGTGTGCTGGGTGGGCGGCTGCTTTGACATCTTTACCACCAGATCATCAAAAGATCGAAACTTCTCTACTCCATTACACGCGCTTTGCTTCTTTGCTCCCCCATCCTGTTGTTCTTGGAAAGCCTATATGAGATGTTTGGAATCGAAAATGGGAAATGGGATTTGTTTGGAGGAATTTGTCCTAGTCTCTTGGATAGCCTACTCGTGCACCAGCTTGTGGCCGTCCTGGTCATGGTCTCGTGGAGAAGGGGACGCGGCGAGAAGAGGCATAAAACGAGGCTTTGGGGAAGAGAAGTTCTCAATGGGAAGAATAATCTACAAGTTGCGGATTAGTGATGTACAAGTGGCATAATCTGAGAGAGGGCCTTCAAGGGGGAGGCTTATGGCCTGACCCTAGAGAATTTTTGTCTGTATCAGTGTGTGTGGTGTATTGCATGCATGCAATCCCACTTAGCAACAATTAGTCGACTCATCGACTGGGGCAGAGAGAGAGAGAGAGAGAGAGAGAGAGAGAGGGAGTGAAGGGTCGACGTGGCACTACAACTGTTACTGTTTTATGCTTGCCGTACATCCACTTCCTTCTCTTTCGCTCTCTCCGTTCCGCAATATACGTCCGGCATATATAATTAGGAAGCATATTAATTAAGTAAATATTTAATATAATTGGATTATAGTTGCTCTTTTTAGATAGACATATTACTACTATTTCTATTAGAAACAAATATAATATAATTTTATTAAATATTACTTAGATAATGTATCTCATAAATATATATGTGTTTTGTGACTTATACTTTGGAAAGGAGTGAGTACCTCCCGAGGGAACAACAAGCTTTTAATTATTACTGGCTTGCGTGATGCAAAGTCCCAGGCGGCCGGGCGTGCACCAGAGTTGAAATCATAAACACCAAAGGCATGCTTATTACATTTTAATGAATTTCCTTTACATCATGTTTTCTTCGCCTGAATTATGCAGGATATACATGCATGCATGTGAAGTTGGGCAGGGTGTACTGCAGAGATCACGCATGCACATACGTAGGGATATATGACTATAGGAGATGTCTAGGCAAAACTTGATTGTTTAATAGTACTTAGATTTTAAGCCTATGATCCAAAATCAATGGACCCCATTCTTATCCTCAATTATATAAATTCCTTCACCTCACTCTGCCCCCAAACCCTATCCGTGTACCCTGCCGACACCACCCTACTTGCCTCCTCCCCCATCGCCTCGCCGGTGTCGTCTCTCCATCTCCTCCACCATTCCCTTCCCAACCATTCGCATCCTATCCCCGACCCACACCCCCAACCCCACCGGTGTACCACCATCCCTCTGCCATGCCGTCCCCGACGCTGCCACGACTCGTCGGCAAGCCCTACCCGAAGCGGCAGGCGAGCCGAGGACGCCGTCAGCGCCGCCTGGCGCCTCTCCGCCTCTGCACATCGTCACCCAACCTAACTAACCTGACTCCACGCCTGAGCATCGTTCCACCTGCCGGCCGTCGCCCACCGTCCTCCTCCAACCAGCAGGGGCACCTACGATGCCACCACCTCACTGCCAGCGCCTCCCATCGCCAGTCTGCCACCATCCTCGATCTTTCTCTAAATCTAGGGGGTTTTGGTGAACCCAACTTGAATCCTAACCCTAACTCACCGGAGCTGGAGGAGGAGGTGGAGCTCGAATCTCGAGACAAAATCATACGGTGCGAAATTCGAGTGCTCAATCCTTAAAAAAACACTCGACTACTTATTAGCAATTCCCATAATAATATGTACCTTGTGTGTTTAATCTCTATGAACAGCTCTGTGTTCTTCTCCTCTTCGGTGAATGGGCAGAGCATTGGGAAAGAATGACAGCTACTACTTTCTTTACCATGCACATAGTGGTAATAACCGTCTGTTCGACTGATTTTCTCCTAAATCTTTATGCCTTGTTTGGATCAAGGAAAAAAAAAGAGGAATTAAAAGTGGAGGAATTTCCAAAGAAATTCTAGAGGAAAGGGGTGTTTGCAATGGAGGATTATCTGTTCCTTTCCTTTGGAAAGTCTCCTCTTCCGTATGCTTTTGGACAAAATACAAAAAAAGCTGAGATCTCATGAGAAAATTTTCCTTTGAAAGTTCCAATGCAATCTTCCTCTCCAGATCTCTCCTTTTCTCTGTCAAACATATATTGATTTTAAAGTTTCCTTTGTTTTTCCTACAACTAACCGAATTTCTGGGGCATGCAATTATGTACGTAGCTACATATGTTTATATCGAAACATAGAGTTGTAGTTGTTATAGAACTCTAATACTTACGATGAAAATATAATTGTATTTCTTATACAACTGTAACATCTCTTACATATGATTAATTTACATCATTATTATCTTGACCTATCAACATCAACGGTGTAGATTTTTTTTGTTTTCCTCCTAGTATCGTGAGATTTTCTAGCTCTTGAGAGTGAACATGATTTCTTCTTTTGCCTTTGATTTAATAATATAATAGATTGTTCCAAACACCATATCCATGTGTTTTTCTTACATTTTTGCATTCTTGTGTTTTGCACTTACATTTCTATCTATTTACCAATTCTTGTGTTTTTCATTTCCTATATTTTACCAATTTCTGTTTTTTTTTCATTTCCTGTATTTCACCAATTCCTGTGTTCCAAACATACCCAGAGTAAACAAATACTACGTGGTTTTCGATTAATAAATCTGTGAAATGTCACGGCAGTAAATTTAACTAAATACTCAAAATAGGAGCTGTAAATTTCAGCTTCAAGAGATCGTTAATTACCAAATCAATAAGACGCATGCAAGCAGACACTTTTGCTAGTGTTAATCAACATACTTAAAGTGCGGCATTTGTACTGTAGTACATGATCACGCTGCTTGCCTTCATTAATGTGGCGTCGCTTGTGCGAGAGTGAAGAGACAGTAGCTCAGCCGTCGGACTCGGATTTTCTACTGTATTATTTTCTAAATCAGTAGATAGTACTCAGATACATTATCGAACATTAAATACATATCTTACAGAAACTTAGTTAATACAATAGTATACTTACACATGGACCGATTAGACCGAAACATTTCAAGACTAGTAGCGGAAACGAAAACTTCATATAGGTGGGACCCTCAGGACACGGCTGTAGTCAGCCAACTGGGGTTCACGATCTAGTTCTTTGGCTTATCGCCTTCTAGTCTTGTTAACACATTTAGATGATTACAGAGCTTGTATTTCTCCTTCTACTTTACTGAATAATAGTAATTGAACAACAATGAGTATAAAGGTATTCAGCAAACCATTACATATAATGTAATAATAATAGATGAGTGGCTGAACCAAGGAAGGCTTAAGGTTCTTTTATTTGCGAAAACACCACTACTTTGAGATACAGATATAAGAAATTTTTTAGACTTAGCAATTTTAATTAAAACAGATTTTCTAAAGTGCGTGAAAGATTGTAACAATAATAGTAGTATATGTCCCATCAACCGTTATATGGCTATATGTACCACATGCTAGTTTTTCAGTGTTACATCTGCTTACCTTTATTACTAGGACCGACTGCCTAGGGCAACACAATCTAGGGGATCATCTGCCTAAACTTTTCATCCCATCCACAATGTTTTTTTAGAAACATACACTAACTTGAGTAAATTCCCATGCTCATCCATGACCGTGGGTATAGCTGTTCGAACAGTTTTCACTCTGCAGAGCTCATATACTTTACCTATAAATGATAACTAACTTGTTATATTCCATATATTTCCTTAGACATGAAGATCAAGAAGGTCACCACAAGACCTTTACAATGTATATTCTCAGTGAGGTCACACCCGCTAAGTTTTCCACCGTTGTGGTGTACAAACCATCCTCTAGAAGCCCCCTCTTGCGCCGTCGCATCAATGGCCATTCCCTTCAGCTCAGTTGCACATGTTCACATTGATGGCTTAGCCTACACTAGGTCGATGCAAATTAGTTGGTCAGGTTATGCTCATTATAGACTTGTTATTGCAGTGTTTTACAATGGGAGATCGCCACAAAATTTAGTCCTTATAGTTACCTAGGCGGTTCTACCCTCTTTCTACACATTCTTATACTTTCAATAGCACCAACCCCTCTTACCATTTGCCTAGATGTTTAAGCAAGTTGAGATTTTTGAGAGCATACACTAATTAAGTTCAATGGACCAGTTAGTTTTCACTAGTAACTGCCCAAACATAGTTTTCATATTTGAAATAATGGCAGGGCAAATTAATGCCCTGAGTATCTAAGCAGGACTAAACGATGTCGCTTAGATATAGACTTATCACTAGTGTGTTAACCGTTAATTCTAGGGTGACAAGGTTTCATGTCCAAAGCAAAGGAGTGAGATATAATTAAACAATTATCCATAAGGAATTACTTATGAACTAATGTGAATATACTTTGCATAATAAAGTAAGGTATGCAATTTGATACTCTCAACTAAAATAACTTGCATTCAAAATGGTATGTGCAATATTATCAAAGTGATGACTTGCCTCGCTCAATTTATCACAGTCTTGATCTTACTCAAAGCCTTCTTAGTTGGTGGTATTGAGATCTTGGTCTTCATCTTTATCTCATTCGATCTGTTACTTCTTTGATACTTCAATTTCTAGTCATGCAGTAAATAACTGAATTCAAATAAATCTAAATAATTCAATAGTCCAATAAATCCAAATAAATTGAATTCAGATTCATTATGATTAAGTGGGCGATCTGAGACAAGGTTTATTAGGCATGGAACATTAATGGAGTTAAACGAGATTTGAGCGAAGTGAGAGATGACAGAGGGAAAATCTGCCAACAATGATGTCAAGGAAGATTCAGTGACAAAAGAATATCCACGGGAATATTTCGCTTCAAGTTCGAACATAGCTAGGCATAGCTGATTGTATACATGGTTTAATCTTTAATTCGATAATTTTTTTTATTTTATATTTATTAAGAAAGTTGATCGGTGGGCCTGAGGGAAAGAAATGAGTTGTGGGCTGAGCCGATTTTAGATTTTGCTTTCTAATTTAATTTTGGTATTTAATTTGGGTTCAGATTTTAATTTCAATTTGAACCTAAGTTCAATTTGCAGTTGGTTTAAAAAATTGTAGTTTCGAAGTTTTGAATCCGCTTTTCAAATGAACTTCCTGATCATAATTTCTTTCTTTCTATTTTTACTCTAATTTAGGTTTTGTTTACTTAAATTGGAATTTAAGATTTCAGAGTTTGAATTCACATATCAATATTTCAAAATTTTGCATATCTTTTATCATTATGATTAGCATTTGTACTTGGGAATTATTCCTAGCTATTAATTAGCATAGCCCAAATTTTGGAAAACCCAAATAAACATTCATAGAAAATTTGAATGCTAACAAAGTGCAATAAAAAGTTTTAAAATCTATACGTTTTCAAACATCCGATTTTCGGGATGCTACCTCCCTCGCAGTGGACTCGTTTGTTTGATCGCATCTCGTTTGGCGCCACTCCACTAACCGGCCGGAGACGCTGCAGATCGATGGAAAGAAAGCGATCGAATTAATTGATTTGAGGGTAAGCGTGGAATAATAGAAAGTAATTAGACCAAAGCAACTCTGCATTTGTGCCTTAATTGGTTTGTTGCATGCTTTCTCTTGCAGGATTCCACAATGCAGTGCAGGTCGGTCCTAAGAATGTATGTGTATCTGTCTCAAGAGAAAGAAGAAAAAGTTGGTGGCAACAGCTTAATTCGAGTCTAGTGTCGTCGAATATACTAACAGAGATCGATTGATGTGTCATGTATGATCAAAACTCGATCGCTTTAATTCTTTTCTATGTGCTTTGATGGTTTTAGCTCCTGTTTGAATTAGTACTAATTTTGATCAAGACGGATCCAAGGACGGCCAAAATAAACCGCGCGCGCGCAGCTCTGAAGGAGCTAGAATTCATTCGTTATATACATGGATCTCTGCTGGGACTGAAGCTTTGAAAGCGTTGGTGCAAGCTAGCGGAGTTATATATCTGAAAGCTCTGAAACTGAATTTCTGAAGGCAAAATGATCGAGAACAGCAGTGACGGAGCCAGGATTTTAACGATGAAAATGCGGACTTAAGACATATCAATAATTATAATTAAAAGGGAGTAATTGTAAGCATAACAAAGCTTCTTCAGCCTAACAAAGCATAAACTTAAAGCAAGACAATAACTACTACTAGTCCTAAGAAGACTTACACCAGGAAGTAAAGAGTAAAGACAACCCATATCCTTCATTTGAATGCCTTCTTAGCTATGAGCAGCACTGAACTAAATACAAGATAATTAGATAAAGCAAAGGCTAACTTCTAAGCTCCACTAACTCAGTAACCTTAGTTGAGATCTCATTTCAGTCTTCAGATTTGAGAACTGAGAATAGAGCTATACTAGTACATTGACTCATTGTGTCACTGATAGTCTCGTCCCTCGTATTTCAAATTTAACTCATTTGAGAACAGAGCTGCACTACAAAGAGCTACATTTGAGAATAAATATGAACCATGCCGATGCCTGTTGCCTGTTGGTCTAATAGGGTAATGGGCTGCTAATAGTATGTATAGTATGTAAGAGTATATGTAGTATATACTTTGTATATTAGGGAGGTATATATACCTGATTTTTTGATGAAAATTTTAGAGGTGCAATTATACCCCATGCATATACTCTCCCTCCCACTGGAGAACAGGTACAGCTATTTTCTGTAGTGCATATCAGTAGTGCTATTTTCTGAACCGCACTTAATTTCATGAGCTGAAAAGAGAGAGAGAATATACAATCCAACCAAGCGGCAAGAAAATAATCAATGTGCTCCTCCACCACAGAAAACGCTTCAGAAAAAGCAGGGGAAACAAAAAGAAAAGAACGCAAAAGCAAGGAGAAAAGTTGCAAAAGAGGGCACGAAATGCTTCAAGCACGTACATGCATGTCCATAGAATCTTTTCCGAGCATCACCAAATCATTCATGTCCTTTCGTTTATCTTCTCCTCCATCTATGGTCTATGCTTCTAGTGCACACACTTGCAATGCAAGCCCCACGACTGAATTAACTTTACCAGGTGATGAGGTAGGCTAGCTTTTCCTGCTTTCCAGGGACATGCTGCTCGCCTCTGCCGCGACACACCATCATCTTCTTCTTCTTCTTCTTCTTCTTCTTCTTCTTCTTCTTCTTCTTCTTCTTCTTCTTTCTATCATTTCCATTTCCTCCAAAATGAAGCCCAATGCACTTGCAGCATCTCCATATCCAATCTCCTGGTCATTAGTCATACCTAGTAAAATAATTGCATCTTTCTAGGTAGCTGCTGGCTAGTAATGGTGATCTCGCGGTACTAACCTACCAACTTTGGATACCTAGCGCCGCGAGATCGCTATTACTAGCCAGCAGCTACCTAGAAAGATGCAATTATTTTACCTACCAACTTTGGAGGGTAGAAAGGTCTTTTTCAGCCCCTGAAATTAGAAAAAAAATATTAAATGAGTTAAATGGCTCAAATGGTATGGTAATCAAGAGGTAAATGTACTGTATGGTATTTTTACGAAGCCAATTTTGAAAGTGGCAATTTTGTGAAGCCTACTCTTCAAAGTGGCAAATGATCAATTTTCTCTCTCACCTCATCGATCGACATCTACCGTGTGTACGTGCTGGGGTTGGAGTGATCATCATCATCAGCTGTTATTTTTCCTTAGCTGGTAGTACGCGACCAGCGGTGGCTGCAGAAGAGGGTCTTAAAAGAAACTAATCTGATATCATGTTAAGAGGGGAAAAGATAGCACTGCATAGGCCAACAGATCAGGCTGGGGTGGCTTTTTATATATAGTCAACAGAGCCAAGATTAGGAGATTACAGAACCCTCAATTAGAGGAGCTAATTTAGGCAAGTTACAACTATACATGACTGTACGATATTTTCTCTAATAGTCTGAAACATAAGCTATATATGACCTGCTAATGAAATGGTCCCCTCATGTTGGCTGCCTGCTACACCATCGATCCCTTCAATCGAGCTGCATGACAAGCTTAAACTAATTAACGGTGGATCTGTCTTAAATTTAATTAACGGAAGGTACATGCGACTCCCACATGGACAGGTGAAACAGTGATATACATACATATACAGTAAAAATAACGAGTGCTCCTTAGTGCCCGGGCACTATAGTCTAAAATAGGTATGTATCGTGTGCGAAAAATTTTAAAATTTTTTGGATATCAAGTTCAACTAGTTTATTAACTAGTTCAAACAAGTTTGAACTAAATTTCGAATTGCAGTTGCCTTTTTTGATGATAGTTTGATTGTAGGTATATACTGATTATATATATAAATCAGCAAAGTATGTGATCTAAATTCATTCAAAACATTGAATTTGAGTATATTTTTTTCCAAACTTATACGTTCTATTTGAATTGTTATAGATGAGTATATACTTTAAAACTGATATTTTCAAAAAATATACCCGAATTTAGATGGAATTGATGTATTTGAAATCATGGTGCCCCATTTCAACGTCCTATATACACACACACACACATATATGTACATATATATATATATATTTATGTATGTATGTATTTATTTATGTATTTATGTATGTATGTGTATTTATATATATATATATATATATATATATATATATATATATATATATATATATATATATATATATATATATATATATATATATATATATATATATATATATATATATATATATATATATATATATATATATATATATATATATATGTGTGTGTGTGTGTGTGTGTGTGTGTGTGTTTACTAACTAGCGAGTAGGTGTAGAATACGGGGACAAGTTACTGACATTTTTGAATAAAGTTATTATCGGTTTTGAATGAAGTTATTGCTAAACCTTCACAGTGCTGAAAAGTTATCATTGATTCTGCATGAAGTTAGCATCGGTAGCGAGTGAAGTTATTGCCAATGCTCACAGTACGTAACCGATGGTATGTTTATTTACAACCGATGATAACTTACTGGACCGCAAAATTGCGCGCAGAATAGCGCTGCCATACGTACGTGTGTGTAGGAAGCCTTTTCCGTATTCACGGGAGTACATACTCCTACTTCCAATATATCACTTAAATGAACATTTTATACCTCTTTATCACTTTTGGTATTCTTAAATACTAATTCTAAGATACTTCAATGCGACTTGGTTGAAAAATTTTCATCGGAGTCCTTTATTTTTACTATATAGACTTTTCTATGTATAAAAGGAGTACATACACAAATTATGCTGTAAAAAGTGGACTTTCATGAAATTTTTTGTGAAACTCATTTTGGAGTATCTTATAGTCATTATTAGAGTATGCTCAAATGGGTAAAGAAGTATAGCAACACCATTAAAGTGGCATATTAGAAGTGAGAGTACATATTCTCAGGAGTATAGAACTATTTTCCTATATATAATATATATATATATATATATATATATATATATATATATATATATATATACACACACACACACTAGCTGAATACCCGTGCGTTGCTACGGATTTAAAAAATTTTTAGAACATATTTGTATGCATGTTTTAAAAATTTTTACCACCCGTTAGTTTTAGAACATGTAATATCTGAGGGTAGCTACAACCACTATAACTACGACCACATTGAGGGTAGCTACGACCACTGTGGCTACAACCACTGGCTTCGACCACTAGCTATGACCACTGACTTTGACCACTTGCTACGACCATTGGCTTCGACAACAGTCTTCAACCACTGGCTACGACCACCATTTTCGACTGCACCTTGTTAACCACTTCACCGACCAAGGCTTGTCAACCACAGCACCTCAACTGCTTCTCCAACCACACAAGTCTTCTAGCACCAATTGTCGACCGTAGCTATGACCATCGACCACAGCATAGTTTGACTAACGACTGTGACAGTACTCCTTTGAGTATCGACTGAGTCACTATGGCTTCGACCACTCCTTCAACCATGGCATCGATCACGGTTCGACCACGGCTTCAACCATGGCATCGACCATGGCTTGTCGACCGGTCCGGACTCTCCGAACGCTCTCCAATTCCGGGTCTTCAACTCCTACACATACTCAGACACATAGACTACGACTATCAGCCATCGACCACTGCACAATTTGACTAACAACTGCGACAGTGCTCCTCCGAGTACCAACTGAGTCACTGTGGCTTCGACTACGGCATCGACCATGCCTTCGACCATGGCATCGACCACAGCTTGTTGACCATACCTTTGATAGGTCTAGACTCTCCAACCGCTCTTTGACTCCGAGTCTTCAACTCCTACACATACTCAGACACCGACTACACAGTACTCAAACACATGGAGTACTCAACTACGACCACGTAGTACTCGAACATACAGAGTACTCAACTACGACCATGTAGTACTCGAACACACTAAGTACATTTGGCTACGACCACGCAGTACTCAAACACATTGAGTACTCGACTACAACCATGTGTACTCAAACTCACCGAGTACTCGATACCGACCACATAGTACTCGAACACTGCGACTGTGGCTTCGACCACGCATCGACCATTCCTTCGATCGTGGCTTCGAGCATGGCATCGACCAGGCCTTCGTCCACAATCAGTGCGCATGTCTGCTACAGCGACAGGATGCACACGTCTGCTACAGCACACCGCTCCTTTGACCACCGATTCGACTGCTTCTTCGATCATGGCTTCGACGGCACCTTGTTGACCACATCACAGACCAAGGCTTGTCGACCACAGCTCCTCGACTGCATCTCTGACCACACATTTCTTCCAACACCAATTATTGACTGTAGCTATGACCATCGACCACTGTAGCTACGACTACCGACCATCGACCACTACACAGTTTGACTAACGAGTAGCAACGATCTTAGCGGCCATGGTCGAAGTGAACGTGGTCGTAATGTTCGTGGTCATAGCGGCCGTGGTCATAACAGCCATGGTCAAAGTCATCATGGCCATGGTTGAAGTTCCTAACACTTCCGCAGCCTCGTCGCCGACCTCACGCTCCACATGCCCACCATCGCCGGCGATGGCTACGGCCTCACGCACGACACCATCCTCATGCGGGCCTCTCTGGGTACCTCTACATGAGCAAGGTAGACACATGCGTTTTCATCGACTTCTTTAGTGAGCTACTCTGGCATCAGTGGCAGCGGCAGCGGAGGCGGACTGGGTCAGACATGGCTGGAGCAAGAAGAAAGAAGGAAAGAAGAGGAGGAAGGAGGAAGATAAGGGCAAAATTGTCAAAAAGGGCAAATGATCAATGGTTCAGCGAAAGATGGGGCAAATTATCAATTAAAACTAACTATGGGGCAAATGAACTGTTAGCAAATAAAGAAGGGGCAAATCATCAAATCTCTCTTCTTAATTTAGGTACTGTAATATATACAAATGTGCTACCCTGCACTTCAACCTTTGAGTTACCTGTATTTATCATCCAATGTAATGATTTATAGCGAAAATAGTAAAATACAAAAACATAAATCTAATTTGGTGTACTCTTTTCATAGTCATAATATCATTTTACAATGTAAATTGATCCAAGTAACGAATCCCCTTGATCAGTTACCATGACTACATAAAAAAGAAGTCCAATACGATTCAGTTTTGGAAAATGGAATGGCTTTGAACTATTCAAATACCAACTCTTAATTTTAGATTTGAAATATTATGGTACAAATATGATAGTGAATTGTCACAATTAATGCTTAAAGATTCCTTAGTTGCAAAAAATAGTATAAGAGTGGTGCTATTGTTCTAGTGTTCTTATAGTTATTGTAGCACCTTAACTTCAGAATATGTAGTCACTTAACATTTGTATTCAACCAATGAAATCAGCTGCTTCTTTTCGCAATTCTAGAATGTTTGGTCAGGTAGTCAGGCTAAGTAACCATCAAGAGATAGCAACTGATTCCACAAAGTTGGAGTAAACTCTCACGAGTCAAAGTCCAATGGGCATTGCATAATTGCATATCTCATTTGAAGTAGATCGAAACTTGATTTAATAGGCAAATTAAGGAGATGTTAATGTGATAGCCCATAACAGTAGTAACTATGTATGAATGTAATTTGATTCTCTATATGGATTGGTAATAAGAATCATGAGCAACACTAGTCATAACATCTTTTCAAAAAAAAATGAAACTAGCGTAAGAAAACCACTAAGATAAGGTAAAGTAGATCGATACCGAGAGCAGCAAAGAAAATTCTAGCCCCAGGGGAAAGACCAATTCAAGATTGCACTTCGTCGTAGCTACGCCCCATCCAAGACATGGCACCAATTGTCCAGGGCTCAAGCATAGCCTCTCAGGTGCTCGACGACATTGCTAAAATCGAGAGCAGAAGCAGGGGTCATGAGAATGGATCATCGTGTTAGCGCCTTCGACAGTAGAGACGGCAATGCCCCCCAGGTGTTCGACGAAATTGCTAAATTGAAAGAGGATGTGGGCTCGTACCTGTGTGGCCAAGCCCTAGTGATTCCAACTAACGAACCACACAGCTAAAACATCAAGAACTCCAAACATTCAAACACCCCCAAATTTGTCAAAGAAAATATAAGCATCCGAACTTAAACATCACGGAAAAAACCATACCGAAACACACAAACCTAAGCATCAAACGCTACCGCGAAAAAGCACAAGTGAAGCTCAAAAGGATTCAAACCTCCCACACATAAACTCCTCTGGACCCTCCAAAACACCATGAAATAGAGACAAAGTGAGGTTAGAGACCAAAGCAAGGACTGTGAAGGGGTGGAGGGAAGGGGAGGCAGTGGCGGTTGACCAAAGAAAGGGGTAGAGGAAAAGCGCCGATGTGGGAGGGAAAGGGACGGAACAGAGAGGGGGTGGAGGGAAGGGGAGTGTCGGGACCCTGGATTTCCAAACCAGGACCCTCTGTGTATTACCGCACTAGTCCTAGATCAAAGCTAGTGCACATAGTTAAACAGAAATGATTCATGACCAACAACGCATTTATTACAATTATAAAGAGTACTGACCACCAGGTCTCATTATTACATTGGAGGTTCCAAGACCTCACACAACCAGAATACAGCGGAAGCAAGGTAAATTCAAAGTAGACCCATCAATATGCCACAGGCAGTTGACTGGGGAAGTGCGACCTAGAACTCCTGAAATCCTTCGTCGAAGCCACCAGCGAAGTAGTCGTAGTCTCCTTCTTGGGCTTCGTATTCCTCTGCTTTTTATGTTGGAGTGTAGCATGTGAGTACATAAAGTACTCCGCAAGTCTTGGAAAAAATGCAATAGATGCAAGGCTTGACAAAGGAAGGCTATATGGTTCGTTTGCGCAAAGCAACATTTTCATTCAATTACTTCTAATTATTTTCGAAGGCGTCAATTTAATAAAGTAAATGTTTTTAACAGAATTATTATTAACTTTCTAGTGAAGGTTCCAACTACCAGCACTAGCTAACCAATTACATTTGGTCAAGTTTAAAACTGCGGGTTCCATCCACCCTCTTTGGCTTCAACTGCCAGGAAACCCTTCCGAGAGTTCCCTCCACTCTCGGAATACAAAACTTTTATTTTAAAACCAAAAACCAGAGATCTACCATGTGAAAGCATTCCTTGCCCGTCCTTGACCGTGGGCACGGCTATTCGAATAGTTTTACACTCTGCAGAGGTTGTACAACTTTACCCACAAGAGATAATTTATCCTAAAAGTCAACACGCTTCCTTTGGCATGAGACCCAGATAAAATATCACAAAGCCTTTACCTTACTCTAATCTAGCTAGATACCACCTGCTGAGGTTTCACCGCAGGTAGGCTAACTGCCCGAACCGAAGCCCCCTCTTGCGCCATATCAGTACAGTAAATCCCTGTCCCTCACTGTGAATAACCAGTCCATCCCTGGCACCCACCTTCCACTGGTGGCACCTAAACTAGACTATCATAAGTTAGTCAGCTAGGTCGTACCCATATAGACTTGTGGTTGTACTGTTAATGCTCAGTCTGGACAAACACAAGCGTCGGTCCTTAATTGACTAGGGTGGAACATACACTTTTCAAGATCTCGTGCTAACTGCACCAACCCAAACCAACCATCCACCCTAATCGACGAGATCCGGGGTCGAGCGGAGGCTGCCGGCGACGGGAGCAGTGGCGGCGCAGCTCGGGCCCTCCGATGCGACGGCGCTCCAGCGGCGGGGAAGGGTGGCCGAGGGGTCGGGGAGGTTCGCCGACGCACAGGGAAGCTGTGGGTGGCGGCAGCGGGCTCCGGGGAGGTCCGAGGCGGCGGGGAAGGCTCGCCGGAGTGCGGCGGAGCTCGGAGAGAGGGGAAGGACGGTGGCGGAGCGCTAGGGTGCTCGGGAGTGGAGGTGGAGGGCGCTTGAGGGTTGGGTAGAGGGAGGCGAGGCCGCTGGGGGTATTTATCGGGCGGAGGGGGAACAGGGGCGCGGGGATTTCTCGCCGGTGCTGGCGGCCGGAAAAGGAAGGGGAGAGGGGAAAAGGAAATTGAGGGGCGCAGAAGGAAAGAGGGCGCGGCCGTTTGGGGATTTGCTTGCCGGCGGGGCTCGGGGTTTCCAAAACCGGGGAGAGACAGGGAAGGCAAGGCCGGATCTGGCTCGGATTCGGTCGGCCGACGAAGAAAGGAAAGAGGGGAGGAAGAAAGGAAGGTGGCGCTCCGCGGGGACGACGGATCTGACAGGCGTGGCCGGGCAGTAGCGCGAGCGGGAGCGCGAGCGGCTGACAGGCGGGGCCCGCGGGTCAGAGAGGAGAGGGGAGCGGGGTGATAGCGGCGGGATGGACTGCGCGGGCGGCGTGGCGCGCATCGGGCTGGCCACGCGTCGACCAGGGAGGAGAGGAAGGCGGGGTGGCTGACGGGCCGGGCCCGCGAGGCAGCGAGGGAGAGGGGAGGTGCGGCCTGGATGGGGCCGAGGGGAGACGTGGGCGGTCCTGGGCCGTCCACGTGTCGACTGGAGGGAGGAGAGGGGATTTTGATTTTTAGAATTTGATTTAAATTTTCAGAAAAGGCTAGGGAATTATTTAGGCCTCAGAAAAATATGAAAATACATCCAAAAATTCCAGAAAAATTCACAGAAGCTCCTGGACATATTTTGGACTAAATAAAATTATTTCTAACTAATGTTGGTATTTAATTTTTGTATTTTAAAATACCTTTTAACTGCTAAAAATAGGTTTTAAACTCCAAAAAATCCAGAAAATCAAATAAAAGCCAAATAAAATCCAATTACTTTAAAATAATTAATTTGAATTTAAATTTTTCCAGAAAGCCAAATTTGGGATGTTACAAACCTACCCCCCTTAGAAAGAATCTCGACCCCGAGATTCGGACGGACTGGGAAAAAGGTGAGGGAACTCTGCTCTTAAATCCTCTTCACGCTCCGAAGTTGCTTCGGACTCAGAATGGTTGCTCCACTGCACTTTACAGAACCTGATGACCTTGCTTCGCGTACGACGCTCTGCTTCTTCCAATATCTTTACAGGGTACTCTGGATAGGTTAGGTCCTCCTTCAAGTTCACTTCATCTAGTGGCATCTGCTCTTCTTGCACTCTGAGACACTTCCTTAACTGGGACACATGGAAGACGTCATGCACCTTCGACAACTGAGGTGGAAGCTCTAGCTGGTAAGCAACTTCTCCCCTTTTCGCTACAACAGGAAAGGGTCCAATGAATCTAGGAGCAAGCTTTCCACTAACTCCAAAACGTTGCATTCCCTTGAGAGGCGAAACTTTCAGATAAACATGATCTCCAGGTACAAACTCTAATGTTCTTCGACGATTGTCCGCATAGCTTTTCTGCCGGGTTTGAGCTGTTTTTAACCTGTCCTGGATCAGACGAACTTGTTCCTCTGCCTGCTTCAACACATCTGGTCCAAACACTTGTCCTTCTCCGGTTTCTTTCCAATACAACGGTGTCCTGCACTTTCTGCCGTACAAAGCTTCAAACGGAGACATCTGCAAACTGGATTGATAGCTGTTGTTATAGGAAAACTCCGCATAGGGCAAACTTTGATCCCACTTAGCCTTGTTTGCTAGAGCACAAGCTCTCAACATATCTTCCAAAATTTGATTTACTCTTTCTGTTTGACCATCTGTCTGTGGATGATATGCTGTGCTAAAATTCAGATTTGTGCCCAAAAGTCCATGCAACTTATGCCAAAACCTTGAGGTGAATTGAGTCCCTCGATCTGACACAATTTTCTTTGGAACTCCATGCAAACACACGATTCGGGACATATACAACTCTGCAAGTATATCCCCAGAGTATGTGGTCTTCACTGGGATGAAGTGGGCAACTTTTGTCGGACGATCCACAATAACCCAAATGGAGTCATGTCCTGACTTTGTTCTTGGTAACCCGGTTATAAAATCCATTCCAATTTCTTCCCATTTCCACTCGGGTATCTGCAAGGGTTGTAGAAGCCCGGCAGGTCTCTGATGTTCCGCTTTAATTCGCTGGCACACATCACACAAAGCTACATACTCCGCAATCTCTCTTTTCATACTTGACCACCAATACCTTTCTTTGAGATCTTGGTACATCTTTGTACTTCCAGGATGGATTGAGTATGCAGATTCATGGGCTTCCTTCAGAATTAACTCCTTTATCTCTTTCTTTTCAGGTACGATAATTCTTTTCTCAAACCAAATGATACCTTCTTCATCCTCTGAAAATCCTGGTGCTTTCCCTTTCTTCATGTTTTCTTTAATTTCCTTGACATACTTATCCTCTCCTTGAGCTGCCTTGATTTGGTCCTTTAGAGTGGGTTGAACCTCTAAAGTTGCCAGGAATCCTTCCTCTACTACTTCCAAGTTGAGCCGCTGAAATTCTGCTTGAAGTCCTTTATCCACAGCTTATTACAATAACTCTTTCTGCTCAATGCATCAGCTACTACATTGGCCTTTCCTGGATGATAATGTATCCCAACATCATAATCCTTTATTAGCTCAAGCCATCTTCTTTGTCGCATATTGAGATCAGGTTGAGTAAATATGTACTTCAAACTTTTGTGATCCGTGTAGATTTCACAACGGTTACCGATCAAATAATGCCTCCATATTTTTAAAGCATGCACCACGGCAGCAAGCTCTAAATCATGGGTTGGATTGTTTCCTTCATGAGGTCGCAATTGCCTTGAAGCATATGCTACTACCTTCCCCTCTTGCATCAGGACACATCCTAATCCTTGCCTTGAGGCATCACAAAAGACTTCAAAATCCTTTCTAATGTCCGAAAGTGTCAACACTGGTGCAGAAGTTAATCTCCTCTTTAGCTCTTGAAAACTATCCTCACACGTTTTACTCCATTCAAACTTCTTTTCCTTCTTTAGTAACTGGGTGAGAGGTCTTGCAAGCTTGGAGAATCCTTTAATAAAGCGACGATAGTAACCAGCCAATCCCAAAAAGCTTCTGATCTCAGATACTGACTTAGGTTGTGTCCAATTGAGCACATCATTTACTTTATCGGGGTCTACGGACACTCCTCCTGCAGAAATCACATGACCTAGGAAAGCTACTTTCTTCAACCAAAACTCACACTTGCTAAATTTGGCATACAACTGGTTTTCTCTGAGTTTTTCCAAAACTATCCTCAAATGTTCTGCATGTTCTTCCTCATTCTTGGAGTATATCAAAATATCATCGATGAATACAACCACAAACTTATCCAAATATTCCATGAACACCTTATTCATCAGATTCATGAAGTATGCGGGGGCATTGGTTAGGCCAAAAGACATCACTGTATACTCATACAATCCATAACGGGTAGCAAATGCTGTCTTGGGTATGTCCTCTGGTCTTATCTTCAATTGGTGATAACCTGATCGAAGATCAATCTTAGAGAAGACACATGATCCTTTCAACTGATCAAACAGATCATCTATTCTGGGCAAAGGATACTTGTTCTTAATGGTCACATCATTCAAGGATCGATAATCCACACACATGCGTAGACTACCATCTTTCTTCTTCACTAGGAGTACTGGTGCTCCCCAGGGTGACGAGCTTGGTCTTACAAAACCTTTATCTTGCAACTCTTCAATTTGCTTCTTAACTTCTGCCAAGTCATTTGCAGACATACGATAAGGTCTCTTGGATATTGGAGCGGTTCCAGGTACTAGGTTGATGACGAACTCAATTTCCCGGTCCGGTGGCATTCCGGTAAATCTTCAGGAAACACATCTGGGTATTCACTTACTATAAGCACCTTTTCCAAAGTTACTTCCTTCAAACTGTTCAATCCACACTTATTCCGAGAGGATATGTTTGACTTATACCTTACTTGGATTCCATCCGAGTTGGTAATAGTGACAGCACGATCGGCACAATCTATCTGCCCTTTATACTGGGTTAACCAATCCATACCAAGTATGACATCTAGGCTCTTGGAATCTATTATAATAAGATTCGCTAGGAATTGTACTCCATTTATATCCATAGTTGCGCTAGGGCAAACTGTGTTAGTCCTCATTTCCTTCCCAGGGAACTGGACTAGCATAGGGTTCTTAAGCAACCGCACATCCCAATTATATCTTTCAACAAAATCTTTTGACACGAAAGAATGCGAAGCTCCAAAATCAAATAATGCTGATGCAGGTACTGAGTTGACAAGGAACTTACCCAGAACTACGTCGGGTGCATCCTAGGCTGCCTCCGTAGTGACATGGTTAAGATGTCCTCTGCTCATTGCCTGCGGCGTCCTTGGAGTTTGCGGTGCCCCACGGCCTTGTCATGCAGTTGGAGCTCGCGCTGGTGTAGTCCCCAAGTTGAAACGAAATGGGGTCACAGCTGGGCGCTTCTGGGGACAGTTGCTAGCATAATGCCCCATGTTCTTGCAGTTGAAGCACTGCACTCCTGCCGCTGAAGTCCTGTTCTGCTGTGGTTGCCCACCATTGCCTGCTCTGGGAGCTTGCGGATTTGGACGAGGTCCTTCCGATGGTGTCCTTGGCACACTTGGCATTGAGGGCCTGTTGAATTGAGGAGGATTGGGGCGAAACCGAGAACTGCTTGCCCCCTGCTGAGCTTGAAACTTCCTCTTCCTTGTCTCATACAGCTGACGCTGAGCATCCTCTTGTATGAGAGCCTTGTTCACCATGTGCTGGAAAGTTGGGTAGTCATTAGACACCAGCTGTACCTTGAGATTGCGATCAAGTCCCTGCATGAACCTCCAGATCTTTGTTGCATCTGAGGTGATATCCTCTGGTGCATACCTGGACAGTTGGGTGAACTTGTTCAGGTATTCCGAAACACTGAGGTTTCCCTGTTGCAGTTGGTAGAATTCCCTCTTCTTCATTTCCATTATTCCCGTAGGAATATGCGTAGTGCGGAAAGCCTCCACAAACTCATCCCAAGTGATGGTTTGTACATTTTGATGGGTGGCGCAGTAGTTTTCCCACCAATTAGCAGCAATTCCTTTGAGTTGGTGGGCAGCATACAACACCTTCTCGTGGTCATTGCATTGAGCTAAGTTCAACTTCCTCTCCACATCCTTGATCCAATCGTCTGCCTCCAAGGGGTCCACTGATCCAGCAAACGTAGGAGGTCTTGTCCTCATAAATTCTCCCAACTTAGACTGTGGAGCTTGGTTGGGTGCCTGTGGAGCTTGCTGTACTTGGTTTTGAGCTAAGGCCTGCAGAAGCTGCAGTTGCATGGCCATCATTTGCTCTAAGTTGGGTGCTTGGGCAGGAGGTGGTGGAATGTTGTTGTTTGGCTGATTGTTGGCGTCACGGCTGTTGCCAGGGTTGCTCCTTGTGTTCACCATCTGAAGCGGTTTCCAGGGTTAGCAAAAGGTAAGAGGAAACTAGCATAGGTAAGAGATTAGGGGAAACTAATAACATCCCAACCAACACACAAGAAGAAACTAGCAACCACTTAGGGAAAACTTTTATTAAAATCAAGATAATTTTAAGAATGGTTGTACCACAAGTGCACATAGGCTTGGTACAGTCCATCTAGCACACCAAAGCATAATAAAGCATTCTAAGAACGTGGACAATTATTTGGGTACTACTGACTCAACTAACTACTCATCCTCCACGATGATGCGCTCCTCCGGATCCTCCTCGGGGTCCTCCTTTGTGTCCTCTTCCGGGTCCTCCTCCGGGTCCTCCTGGCGCTCATTCACATGATGTCGCGAACAATCACACTCGGTCGAGGCACGGTTACGACTGGAGGCAGTCGACCGAGAACGAGAGCGAGAGCGGAACAGCTTGCGCCTCTTGCTGGGTTCGCCGATGTTGATGTCGGGTAGAGGACTCGGATGTCGCACCTTCTTGCGTGCGGTGAGCCTGGTGCGGAGTTCCGAAAGTCGAGCCGGTGCCTGGTTGTTGGGGACGACAGCTGGTACGGGAGAAGACGGCGTGTAGTCAACTGTAGCTTGGAGACGTCCCAGCTCGAACTCTGCTGCCTGACTCTGGCGAAGCTGAGCACGAAGTGTGTCGGAGTGCTGATAGCTAGAAGTGAGAAGCATCTGAGGCTGCCCAATCTCCTCCAAAGCTCTAGCATAAGTGACTGCCATCGCCTGCGAGAGCTGTATCTGGTGCGACAGTCGAGGGTCATCAACTGGAATATCAAAGGGATCTGGATACCTCTGTCCTGCTCGAGGGTTGATGAAGAAGCAAAAAGGGGACTGGTGCACAGCATCCTTGTGCATATGGCACAATTCATCAATAGCAAGGCGTGCCGCATCTTGGACTGCATCAAAACAGCGGGACCGAGGATGCTTGATGGGGTATGTGTGGGAGTTGAATTCCCTTCCCGTGCATACAGGAATACCTCCATCGACCAAGAGTCACGGTCCAAGATACGAGTCTTCCGCCCCCTGAAAATGGGCGGCTGACGGTACTCCAGACACTGCATAAGCTGACGAAGGAGGCTGGCAAATGCTCCAGCATCCTCACCATGAGAGTAGTAGTCCCACGGGGCAGCGGAGGTTGAACTGGCCATCTACAAAGTTGAAATAAAAGAGGAGATTAGTAAAAAGATTTTAACAAGGGAATTTAGAGACAAGAACGAGATTCTAAGTAAGAAGAGAGTAGAAGCAAAGGGGCTTATATATTTTTAATATACTCTTTTTATAAATATAAGTCCTTATGGTTTTGCCATTCCTAATCTAGGTCACGTCCTACAGTCAAATTGGCTCTGATACCACCTCTGTTGGGACCCCGGATTTCCAAACCCGGACCCTCTGTGTATTACCGCACTAGTCCCAGATCAAAGCTAGTGCACACAGTTAAACATAAATGATTCATGACCAACAACGCATTTATTACAATTATAAAGAGTACCGACCACCAGGTCTCAATATTACATTGGAGGTTCCAAGACCTCACACAACCAGAATACAGCGGAAGCAAGGTAAATTCAAAGTAGACCCATCAATATGCCACAGGCAGTTGACTGGGGAAGCGCGACCTAGAACTCCTGAAATCCTTCATCGAAGCCACCAGCGAAGTAGTCGTAGTCTCCTTCTTGGGCTTCGTATTCCTCTGCTTTTTATGTTGGAGTGTAGCATGTGAGTACATAAAGTACTCCGCAAGTCTTGGGAAAAATGCAATAGATGCAAGGCTTGACAAAGGAAGGCTATATGGTTCGTTTGCGCAAAGCAACATTTTCATTCAATTACTTCTAATTATTTTCGAAGGCATCAATTTAATAAAGTAAATGTTTTTAACAGAATTATCATTAACTCTCTAGTGAAGGTTCCAACTACTAGCACTAGCTAACCAATTACAATTGGTCAAGTTTAAAACTGCGGGTTCCATCCACCCTCTTTGGCTTCAACTGCCAGGAAACCCTTCCGAGAGTTCCCTCCACTCTCGGAATACAAAACTTTTATTTTAAAACCAAAAACCAGAGATCTACCATGTGAAAGCATTCCTTGCCCGCCCTTGACCGTGGGCACGGCTATTCGAATAGTTTTACACTCTGCAGAGGTTGTACAACTTTACCCACAAGAGATAATTTATCCTAAAAGTCAACACGCTTCCTTTGGCATGAGACCCAGATAAAATATCACAAAGCCTTTACCTTACTCTAATCTAGCTAGATACCACCTGCTGAGGTTTCACCGCAGGTAGGCTAACTGCCCGAACCGAAGCCCCCTCTTGCGCCATATCAGTACAGTAAATCCCTGTCCCTCACTGTGAATAACCAGTCCATCCCTGGCACCCACCTTCCACTGGTGGCACCTAAACTAGACTATCATAAGTTAGTCAGCTAGGTCGTACCCATATAGACTTGTGGTTGTACTGTTAATGCTCAGTCTGGACAAACACAAGCGTCGGTCCTTAATTGACTAGGGTGGAACATACACTTTTCAAGATCTCGTGCTAACTGCACCAACCCAAACCAACCGTCCCCCCTAATCTAAACCAACTTTCACATTTTAGTTTATTTTAAAAGAACAGTGGTAACTCCAATTACCACTAACTTTGTAAACACAAGGGTATTACAATAATTCATAATTTCCCATTTGCAAGATTTATGAGGTATTCCATAGCATGGCTAATGTCGGGACCCAGAGCAACAACTCCACATCCCTCTGTGTTAATCGCACTATCCCAGGAAAAGCTAGTGCACACAGATTGAACAGTGATACATATCATGCATGATAACCAAACTTTATTATAAAGCAAAAGTACGGGCCTTATGGCCAAGTTACAATACGGTGGCTTCATGGCCAAACATGAAATAAACAGCGGAAGATAAATGAAAGGAGCAGCCCATCCTGCCTTCCCACAAGGCGAATTGACTGTAAGACGTGGCCTATTCGTCGCAATCCTCAACATAGTTGACGTCGTCGTCCTCTGGCAACATTGTTTATAGCAAGGTGAGCACATAAAGTACTCCACAAGTTACACCAGGAAATATAACAGATTTGATGCATGCATAAGGGGTTACAAAGGAAGGCATAATGTGGTTCATTTGCATAAACAGCATTATTGAATTAAATACAATAACGTAAGTGCAAAAGCTGAATTTGATACAGTATATAAAATCTAGATTTAACAAAATAATAACGTTAGTGCAGGCAACAACCTAACACTAACCTCACCACGGGTATCCCACCCGGACCATCTTTCCAAAAGTTTCACAAATTTCCATAAACCAAATTTTATTAAAACCAAAGTCTAATCCGTGAAAAACCATACTAAGCATGTCCTTGACCGTGGACACGGCTATCCAGAATAGTTTGTTACTCTGCAGAGGTGTACAACTTTACCCACAAGACATGTCCCCCGTTTTGCCACCGGATTAACACACTTCCTTAGGTGTGCGGCCGAGGAGATCATGACAAAGCTGTTCCAATTTTCCATTACCAAATTAGCTACGCCGCCACTAAGGTTTCACCACAACATGAATCCACATGTTGGAGCCCCCTCTTGTGCCATGTGAGACTTCTCATGGCCTACGCCACGCTCACATTCAGCCTATAGCGAAACTAAAATGGAACTTCACAAATTACTTAGCCAGGTCTGTCCCATACCAGACTTGTGGTAGTACGGTGTGACTTTGTAATAGTATTTCACAGACCGGTCCTTAACTGAATTAGGCACCAACCACATACCCCTTGTGCCTGGCAATCAACATTGTGTCACCAAACAACAATGCATACCAGCAAGCACCCACCACTCTAACCATTAGCCTAAGTCTAAACCAAGTTTTCATATTCTGTTTGAAAATATTTCATAATCATTCTTGACCCACCAAAGTCAAGAACACATTCGAAAACTTTATCATTTTATGTGAAACAATTCTTCCCACCCGAATTATTCTAAGCATGGCTAAGCAATTCCATAAAATGTTCTAGTCAATACTAATGTACCAACTAGGTTTTCATCTATGGTGACAAGGTATGTTTATTCAATTTTCAAGATTGGCCATACACAAAGGAATTGGGTATAACTAGAGTTTAAACCGAATTTAAACTAGATTGAATAAAAGTACGCATGCATATTAATTTAAAAACAACATAATAATTTAAATTACTGGGATCAACATGGTCAAAGGTGTAACTTGCCTTGCTCGAAGTCTTGCTGCGATTCGTCGAAGAAATACTCTCCGGATTCGTCGTAATCTATACGCAAAGAACCAAAAGAAATTCAAACAAAATTCAAATAAAATCCAAAAATTCAAAAAGAGTCCAGAAATGGGTAGTTTAGGATTTTAGAAAAATTTAGAAATTTGAACGAGTTAAATCGGAATTAAAATGAAGAAGTTATGGCCTTCGGAAGTTCTCACGACCACGGCAAACGTGATCGGGCGGAGCTACGACCACGGCAAATGCGATCGGGCGGAGCTACGACCACGTAGTCGACTTACGACCACATGGAAGGTTTACGACTACGCAGGGAAATTACGACTACGGCCACAGACCAGTCTACGACTATGACTACACTGAGAACCTACGACTTCGACTACCAGAGAACCTACGACTTCGACTACACAGAGAACCTACGACTTCGACTACCAGAGAACTTACGACTTCGACTACACAGAAAACCTACGACTTCGATTACACAGAGAACCTACGACTTCGACTACCAGAGAACCTACGACTTCGACTACACAGAGAACCTACGACTTCGACTACCAGAGAACTTACGACTTCGACTACACAGAAAACCTACGACTTCGATTACACAGAGAACCTACGACTTCGACTACCAGAGAACTTACGACTACACGGATCTACGACCACACGGAAGGGTGTTACCTTCGGAAACTGGTTGGCCGCGGGGTGGTCGGAGGGAATTAGGCAGAGTGGCCGGAGACGACGGATGGTCGTAGAGGTTCGGTTACGAGTGGAGACGGTCGGTCGACGAGAAGAAGTGGCGGCGCTCGAGTCTTCGGCAACAACGGGGCTCCGGTGGCGGCGTCGCTCGGCGGAGAGGGGAATGGTGGTCACCGGTGCTTGGGGATCACGAAGGCGTCGTCGGCGAGGCGCGGAAGAGACCAGGGCGGCGCCAATTCCTCGCCGGAGCTCGCACGGCGGCGGACGAGGAAGCACGGGTTGGGGCCGATTCGGTTCAGGGCGGAGGGGGAAAGAGGTGGCGGCGCACGGGAAGGCGAAGGAGGGGATAACGGGCTCGGGAAGGAGCTTTATAGGGCAGGGACGGAGGTAATGGGCTCGCCGGAGTTAAGGACTTTAGAAACAGTCGCATAACGGCGAGAGGCTTTAAGCCGACAGAAAACGGACGGAGGTGGGGCGGTTACTAGTGCGCGGGCTTAAGGGCCACTAATAGCATCAATAGCCGGTCATTAGGGGGAGTAACCGAAGCTTTTAAAAGCTCGGTTAGGGTGTTAATGGCGGCCGGCGGGCTGGGGAAGAAGGGGAGGAGGAAGAAAGGGGTGCGGGCCCCGCATGTCGGCGAGAGAGAGAGAGAGAAAGGTGAGGGGAGAGAGGCGGACGGCCGGATTTGAGCCACGTGCACAAAGAGAAGATCGGGCCGTTGGATCCAACCCGAAGGGGTAAGTGGATGGGGACGGCCCGGATTAGATCGGCCGGTGGGCGGATGCGATCTGGGTGCGCCACGTGTCAGCCGAGGGATTTTTGGCTTTTAAATTTCGTTTTAATTTTCAGAAATGCTAGATAACTTTATAAACACTTCAAAAAATATTTAAAGCCCAAAAATTCTAGGAAAATTCCTAAAAATTCCTGGAGGCATTTTAGACTTAGGAAACAAATATTTTTAATTTCATATTTTCAATAAATAGCTTTATAAAATATTTTAGATACATTTTCTTGCTTTAGATTTTGAAATAAAATCCAGATAAAACCAAATAAACTCCAGAAACTCAAATAAATTGCAAATAAAAAATTTTGGAATGTTACAGCTAAGCATTGTTCTACCATTCCAATACCAACAATTTAATATGTTACTCTTATTAATGAGTCAAAGGAATTTCTAGGGTAACAAAGGTACATGGCATTCAACTCAATTGAGGGCATAACAAGATTGGGGTAACTAATACTTAAGATTTGAACTAATGTTTTATGTAAATAGCAATGCACATAATTTAAAATAAGTAAAACATTTCATAATCATAGGTTCAAGATGATCAAAGGAGACTTGCCTTCTTGCAGGTTCTCTGGGTCTTCCTGCTGCGAAGTGGAGAGATCGTCGACAATGTTGGAATCTACGCGGGAAAAGACGAAGCAACAAAACAAATAAATACAAACAAAAATTCAAATAAACTCAAAAACTCAAATAGAGGCCATATTTGGATAGATCATGATTTTAGATGAATTTAGAAATTTGAATGGCTCAATTTGGAGTTAAAATGAGAAAGTTATGCTTGTTTGAAGTTTTCAATTTGAATAAATCCAGAAATTAGGAAATTTCTGACAGGTGGGGCCCACTGGCATTATTTAAATTTTAATCTTTTATTTTTATTCTGAGGTTATGACAGGTGGGACCCACTGGCAGTGAACCCACGGAATTCGGCCTCTGACATGTGGGACCCACTGGACAGTGAGCCCACATGTCAGTGACCAGCGCAGAGGGATGGGGCCCAGGCGATAGTGGCCAGCGCAGACGGCGGCCGTTGACGGGTGGGACCCACTTGTCAGCGCGGAAAAATGAAAGAAAGGCTCAACCTCAGCGTGCGGAGCCGGGGGCTCGAACGCGCGCCGAGGGAGCCGGGGGAAGGGAAGAGTAGCGCTGGTAACTAGTCGGGCGGGGAGGCTTTGCCTACCCAATAAGGGTAGGTCATCCCTTTGAGGGTTACCTGCTGGAGGGCCGGGTAGAGGTGGTCGGAGGCGGGGTCGTCGGCGGCGAGGGGAGGCCGGAGCGGTTCGGTGGGGTCCAAAAACGGAGTCCTGGCGCTGAGGTGGTTCTGGCAGTGGGGTCGACGAGATCCGGGGTCGAGCGGAGGCTGCCGGCGATGGGAGCAGTGGCGGCGCAGCTCGGGCCCTCCGATGCGACGGCGCTCCGGCGGCGGGGAAGGGTGGCCGAGGGGTTGGGGAGGTTCGCCGACGCACGGGGAAGCTGTGGGTGGCGGCAGCGGGCTCCGGGGAGGTCCGAGGCGGCGGGGAAGGCTCGCCGGAGTGCGGCGGAGCTCGGAGAGAGGGGAAGGACGGTGGCGGAGCGCTAGGGTGCTCGGGAGTGGAGGTAGAGGGCGTCTGAGGGTTGGGTGGAGGGAGGCGAGGCCGCTGGGGGTATTTATCGGGCGGAGGGGGAACAGGGGCGCGGGGATTTCTCGTCGGTGCTGGCGGCCGGAAAAGGAAGGGGAGAGGGGAAAAGGAAATTGAGGGGCGCAGAAGGAAAGAGGGCGCGGCCGTTTGGGGATTTGCTTCCCGGCGGGGCTCGGGGTTTCCAAAACCGGGGAGAGGCAGGGAAGGCAAGGCCGGATCTGGCTCGGATTCGGTCGGCCGACGAAGAAAGGAAAGAGGGGAGGAAGAAAGGAAGGTGGCACTCCGCGGGGACGACGGATCTGACAGGCGGGGCCGGGCAGTAGCGGGAGCGCGAGCGGCTGACAGGCGGGGCCCGCGGGTCAGAGAGGAGAGGGGAGCGGGATGATAGCGGCGGGATGGACTGCGCGGGCGGCGTGGCTCGCATCGGGCTGGCCACGCGTCGACCAGGGAGGAGAGAAAGGCGGGGTGGCTGACGGGCCGGGCCCGCGAGGCAGCGAGGGAGAGGGGAGGTGCGGCCTGGATGGGGCCGAGGGGAGACGTGGGCGGTCCTGGGCCGTCCACGTGTCGGCTGGAGGGAGGAGAGGGGATTTTGATTTTTAGAATTTGATTTAAATTTTCAGAAAAGGCTAGGAAATTATTTAGGCCTCAGAAAAATATGAAAATACATCCAAAACTTCCAGAAAAATTCACAGAAGCTCCTGGACATATGTTGGACTAAATAAAATTATTTCTAACTAATGTTGGTATTTAAGTTTCATATTTTAAAATACCTTTTAACTGCTAAAAATAGGTTTTAAACTCCAGAAAATCCAGAAAATCAAATAAAAGCCAAATAAAATCCAATTACTTTAAAATAATTAATTTGAATTTAAATTTTTCCAGAAAGCCAAATTTGGGATGTTACAGGGAGGCAGTGGCGGTTGAGCTAGGGAGGGCATGGCAGAGCCAAGGAGAGGGAGGAAGGGAGCGGTGGCGCCTATGGAGGCAGAGAGATCGAAGAGGAAGAGCAAGAATTATGTAGGAAGCGGAAAGGGTCAGGGAGTTGGATAGGAAGTGGAGGGGAGGGGTGGTTAGACCCACAGAGAGAGGAGGGGAGAGAGATGGATGGCTCGTATCGAATTTGGAGATCACACTTGCAGCAAAGAATACTCTAAGGATGGATTGTATTGGATTTAGATATCACACCTGTAGCAAAGAAGATGCTAAGACGACCAACTCTACCCACCGGAGGTGAAGAACATGATATGATTTGCCACCACTAGCCACAGGGAAGATGGCTGGATGCGATTAGATCTGGATTGCACAACTTAGTCCACTCCTCCCGAGCTTAGTCTACTCCTTCTCCCGAGGTCGGCTCCGACGTGAGGCCGCCCTTTGGCTCGCCATGGCCATCGGCATTGCACCGAGTCTGGGCACTAAAATGGGGCACTGTCTGGGTACCAAGCCTCCCTGCCTTTGGGTTGCTTTTAGATACATGCAAGTGTAATGATATATAATATATCAGGCAAACCCGTTAACATTCATTAATTCAAAAAGGCATCAATTTAGAAAGGAAGTTATTGATTTAGCATGCTGAATCAATCATGGAGCCTGGGCACGATGGTGTCACTGTTATTTATACTATATATAGTATTATTTAGTGGCTACGAGTAGAATAAGTGCACCCCCGTAATTGACCCAATCAGCCAATGACCCTACCATCCCACCCCACGGATGGTTATTAGTGTTTGTTAATTATAGAAAAACTTACTATCGCGCTGTTCATAAAGTTATCATCTATAATTTATGAAGTTATTTATATTTGGCAAACTTACTATATCATGCACAAAAAGTTATCATCTATAATTCATGAAATTACTTATAGTTCTCACGCGCGTTAAAGTTACTATCATATCTATAAAACTAGTAGTAACTCTACATGTATTTGACAATAATTTCACTCATGCGCAACAATAACTTTATATATCCGTATGAGTTATTTGCTATTGACAGTAATTTTGCAACCTCGAAATATATTCAACATAGATTTTGTTTTGTTAAGCTCATAATTTTGAACATAATGATGCAACTGATCGCAGATCATACTTTTGATGAAAGAGTTATTTTATTTTATATCTTGTAAATAAGATAAAAAATCACAAGTCAAGTGCATTCATTATCTTCTCTCTCCTGCTGCATGCATGCAAGTCAAGTTACTATCTTCTGAACATAAAGTTGTTATTGGTAATTCATCAAGTTACTTACATTTGAAAAGTTATTATCTTATGCAAAAAAGTTAGCATCTATAATTCATAAAGTTACGCACCAATCGCATCAGGAATCCAGCCAGCGACCTGTGCGTAGCGTGCACGTATGCGCTTGTTAGTGTAGCCGTGTGTGTGTATATATATATTTATGTCTATGTGTGTGAATAATTATATACTCTTGGGAGTATATACTCTCACTTATTATATACCACTTAAATGATGTTGTTATACATCTTTTTTCCTTTTGAGTATACTCTAATAATGATATAAGATACCCCAATGTGAGTTCTATGAAAAATTTCATCAAAGTCCACTTTATAGCATAATTTGTGTATGCACTTAATTTATATGTGTAAAACTGTATATAGCAAAAATAAAGGACCCCGATGAAAATTTTCAACAAAATCGCATTAGAGTATCTTAGAATTAGTATTTAAATATATCGAAAGTGTTAAATAAATATAACATATTCATTTATGTGGTATATTGGAAGTGAGATTGTTGTGTTTCGACTACTTAGGAGTCGTTACGACCATGCAAAGTCGATTTATGACCACTTCAAAGGTGGCTACGACCACTTTGATGGATGAAGGCCACGAACACCTGATAAGACTTCACGATGGAGAATACGACCATGTAATAGACTCAATCGTAACTCAGTTACGACCATGTTGTGGTTTATGACCATGTCTTCCAGCTCCACGAACACCTCTACTCATAAACTTCGAATGCTTCACTAGTACTCGATACTCTATACTTTCCGGGAAACAAAGCACTCCACTTTTCTTTATTTATCTCCCTCTTGTTATACTTGATTACAACCGATCACCCTTACGATCACAACCGATTGTCTCCAACTTCTCACTCTTACACCTGAAGACACCCTAGCCTTTGCTATCGATCACACTGATCGCTTCATGCTCACATCGTTACATTGCTATGCATGCCCTTATAAAGGCTGCACACGCGATTCGCACACGGACTCGAAAACTTACTCGGCATCTACTCGTTTACGATACAGACTACTACTCGTATATACACGACAAACCAAACTCGAATACCACTAAACAAGATTACTAATTCTAATAATCATCTCCTTAATCTTGTTTCTCCATCTTGACCATGCCGATCTTCTCTCTTGCTTCTGCACCTAAACCGAACCTGTTCTTCCTTGCACGCCTTCCTTCGTGCGTAGTTTTGGAACTACGTTATCCTCATTCAGCATCACCATGAACGATTCCTTTTCAACATATGAGGAGAGTAGTAGCGGTTCATCATCGTCTTCTTCATCTTGGGCGAGGTTCACCTCCCCGTTATTCTTCTTGCTTCAGCAATCTGAAGCATAGTACCCGTACTCGTTACAGTTGAAACACTTTATGTGGCTGCGGCACCCTAACGTGTTGTGCTCATATTCGTCACATTCAAAACACTTGACATGTGACTTATCATAGGATCTGTCACCACCGCCTTGCCCAACCTTATCTCCACGGTCACCTCTGCTGCCTCGACCACTTTGGCTGCCTTGACCGCACCATCTCCCGTGACTGCTTGATGAGCCATCACTCATTATATCTCCCTTTATTAACAACACTTGCTTGTTATGAGTCTGGGATCCCTGCTCATTACGTGACTGAAACCCCTTTAGTAACTCCTCATACACCTTGAGGCTCCTAGATTGGAGGAGTACATAAGTGTGTTGACAACTGGTATGTACTTCTCCGGAAGCACGCGTAGATATTTCTTCATAGCCACAGGTTCCTCCATTTTATCGCCAAGAGAGTTAATCTGATTATATAACAAAGTCAGCTCGCCAGCGAACTCGTCCACCGACTGGGTCTCTCCCATCATGAGATTCTCGAACTTGCTCCACAAAGTTTGGAGCCATACCTCCTTGACACGATCAACTCTTTCGTGCATCGTCTGAAGCGTCTCCCACGCTTCTCGTGCTGTCTCCTTCCTAATAAGCTGGTGCATCATCGAATCTGGCATCACCTAATAGATCACAGCAAGCGCCGCCTGATCTATCTTCTCATCCACCTCCTTGTCCTTCCTCTTCGGATCGACTGTACCCCAGACACCCTGGGCGCTCATGTTCACCTTCATCGTCATTGCCAGTACCGGGTAATTATTGATCGTCAGGAGAGGGTACTGGAGAGAGATCAGCTCACTCTCGGTACTCAAAGTCGATGCTTCTCCCATGTTCTTCAGGTACCACCAAGATCAACAGGTTCTGATACCACTTGTTGTGTTTCGACTACTCAGGAGTCATTACGATCACACAAAGTCGATTTACGACCACTTCAAAGGTGGCTACGATCACTTTGATGGATGAAGGCCACGACCACCTAATAAAACTTCGCGATGAAGAATATAACCACGTAGTAGACTCCATCACAGTAGTCGTAACTCGGTTACGACCACGTTGTGGTTTACGACCACGTCTTCCAGCTCCACTGTAATATCCCGGAAGAGTTTTGACCGTTAATCAATTAATCGGGGAGAAGGACCTTAAAGGGAAAAGTAAAATATCAGTTTTAGGGGGGAATTTCTGAATTTTTATTGCAACCTGGGCCTGGGCTTTGGCCCAGGTGGATTTCGGCCTAAGGGGGGGAGGCGCCACCTCCCCTCTAACCCTAGCCGCCACCCCCTCTCCCCTTGTGCGCCCCCTCCCTCCCTTGTGCCGCCCCCTCTGTGGTGCGCCCCCTCCCCTCTGCCTCGCGCCGTCCAGCAGCGACTCCTCCTCCCCTCTCCTCCATTGCCGGTGATCAAGACCTCCAATTGTTGCCGAATGATCGGGGGAAAGGATTAAGGCGCAGCTAGGCGATTGGGTTCGGAGGAAGGGAAGAAGAAGAAGGGGAAAGAGGAAAAGGAGAGGAGGAATTCGTAGAGTGTACGTGGTATTTCTACAGTGATTCGCCAAGGGTAATCCCTGTTCTTCCCCTAATAGATGTATATTCTATTGCGTAATCAATGTCGGTATTCTGGACTGCTAGAACAGATCGGGTTAGTCGGCTGTTTTGGGGAAGATTCGTGGGGATTTAGGTCTGGACTTTGCCTAGAGAGTTGTAGAGGATGTCATTATCTTTCCATGAAGTGCTAGAACGCGTCATTTGGATCTCTGTAGCAGAAGTTATGATTTTATTAGCGGAACTGTTCTGCGGATCGGTGGGTTTTCCGTCAGGTTTTGGGAGATTGAGTTTTGCGATTAGAAATTGGGAGAATTAGAGAACCTCAGTATAATGAAAGTTGTAGGTAATTGTCTTAGCTTTCCAGTAAGTCCAAGAAATCGTGATTCGAACACTCGTACAGAAAGGTATGGTATTTTTAGTGCTCGGTCCAGAGAGCCTGACGAGAATTTGACGTTTTAAGAAAACCAGTTGGTGCGGGTAGAATATGGCCGAATCAGAAAGGCTCACCAACTAGGTTTAGTTAGATAATTTAATTATGTTTCCAGAAAGTCTGAGAACGCCCCATTCGGACTTCTGTACCAATAGATATGAATTGTTGAAGTTGGCTGTCCGTGGAGGGGGACAGGATGCCGAAAGGATTTGGGGTTTTGGTTCAAGCTAAACACGTTGGGTTAGTTTGGGGGTGCTTTTATTTAATCTAAAAAAAACTTGCTGCTGTTGTCTTAGCAATCATTATAATTATTATTCAGGAGGAGGAAGGATTCCAGGGGCCGCGCCTTCTGATCATTCCCCATTTTCTCGTGGTTAAGGCAAGTATAATGATGGTTTAAATTTTATAGTGTGGATTGTTGATGATTGTTGCTATGAAGATGGTTGTTCCATGCTTTGAGAATATGTGATCTTGATCATGATAATGATATGTTGATATTGTTTATGGTAGATTGCAATTGAAAGAGTTCCTGAGAATTTATGATGCATAGTTGTTGTGAATGCAAGTTTTATTTGTTGAGACATTCACATTTGTGCATCATGCTGATTTATTGAAGTCTTGGTCACGAGATGACCAAGCGCCGAGGTCCCCGACATGTTGTTGTCATGACGGGCTAAAGGTCCCCATACTTGTGGAGTATGGGCAATTGGTCCCTGTACTAGAGGGTACAGGCATGGGTGTGCATTGACGGATGCACACTCCGCATTACCGGTAAAATGCGCAAGAGAAGAGATAAAGAGATTTTTGATCATATTGCATAGCATGTTTATTCATATGATTGATGGATGAATTTGTAAAGTGATGTTCACTTTTACTCTCGTTGCCACTATTTATATTTGCTGAGTCGTTGGACTCACACTTGTTTGTTGTTGTGGTTGTTGTTTGTTTTTTTTAGGTACCTACATGAGACCGGCATGCATGGGATAGAGATGGACTAGCTTTGTTGCACTTGCACGGTCCATTCACCTTGGAAGGAATAAAGAACCTTAATCATTATTGGTTGAATAGCTTAAGTGGTAACTGATTAAAGATCACCATGTTTAGAATGTAATAAAGGTTTAGAACTATTACATTGTTTACGTTCTTATTTAAGTATTGTGGTTGAGATTGTGATGGCAAACATAATTCAGTTTGTTTAGAATTGGATATTTAATGTTTTCTATTATTCAGATCATTTGTTTATGCATGTTGAAACCTTTGATTTACTCCTTAAACAAAGGAGGTTCTGCTGAAATTTTGTAAGGTGAATATAGGTTCTTCTTTAATATGTTGTTAGTTTAGCAGCATTCCAGGTCATTGTTTGGCTGGGGTGTTACATCCACGAACACCTCCGCTTGTAAACTTCGAACGCTTCGCGAGTACTTGATACTCGATACTTTCCAGGAACCAAAGCACCCTGCTTTTCTTTATGTCTCTCCCTCTTGTTACACCTAATCACAACCGATCGTCTTCAACTTCTCGCTCTTACGCCTAAAGACTCCCTAGCCTTTGCTATTGATCACAACGACTGCTTCATGCTCACATCGTTACATTGCTATGCATGGCCTTATAAAGGCTGCACACGCGATTCGCACACAGACTCGAAAACTGACTTGGCGTCTACTCGTTTACGATATGGACTACTACTCGTATATACACGACAAAACAAACTCGAATACCACTAAAAAAGATTACTAATTCTAACATAGATTATGTACTCTCGGGAGTATGAAAAAGGATATAATATATGTATGTATGTATGTATGTATGTATAGTGTCAGGGCACTATGATTTTAAATGGGCGAATTCATTTAAATTCGAGTATATTTTTCAAAAATTTTCGTACGTGGTACATAGATATCTAGAAAATACCGCATGCATGAATATCATCTTGTTTAGGCTCTGTTTGTATTGACTTTTGTTGATGGCTTTTGACAGTGGCTTTTAGAAATGGCTGAAAATAAATAGTAATGGTTGAAATAAGTGGCTTTTAGAAGGAGGGGCAAACAGTGAAAAAATAAGCAAGAAATACGTGCGTGTGATGGGAGAGACATGAGTGAGGTATGTGATGCACACGTGAGCCTATACCTTATCCCCAGAACGAGTTAGTAGCAAGAAAAGTAGATAAACCATTTTAAAGAGCCACGTGTTTGTATTGATTTCTAACATTTTTTTTGGTTTTTCTACACAGAATCCAATATGAATAACCTCACGTCGTGGAAGCATTGCTATATAATGTTCAGCTTTTCAAGTGAAGATGAGAATCAAAATACTATTTTGTATAGTTCAAACACGTACGATGGAAGAAGAGATCATTATGGAACGGAATTAATCTGGTGCAGCCTGCAGGCAACAAAATCTCATCTTGATCAGTAGCTAGCTAGGTTTGAGGCCGACAAGGCATGGATGTGCCAGCACTAGCAAGCGTATCTTGCCTGCGCGGCCGGACGGGCCATACCAGAGCATGCAAAGGAAGAGCTAGCCATTGATCAGATCGATGCACCACCACCCATGTTGCCACTCGGTTGCGTCACATCATCAATCGCCTTTACTTTTCCGGTTTGTGCGTAGTAGTGCTGCCTAGTCTGCCCATTCGCTAACGGCCACTACATTGCATGCGTTGCTAGTACTCCTCTAGTGCATGTGCATAGGTGTCGGGCCCCCGGATTACAAACCCGGACCCTCTGTGTATTACTGCACTAGTCCCAGATCACAGCTAGTGCACACAGTTAAACAGAAATGATTCATGACCAACATCGTATTTATTACAATTATAAAGAGTACTGACCACCAGGTCTCATTATTACAATTGAGGTTTCAAGACCTCGCACAATCCAAACACAGCGGAAGCAAAGAAAACTCAAAGCAGACCCATCAATATGCCACAGGCAGTTGACTGGGGAAGCGCGACCTAGTCCTCCGGGAAGAATCCGTCACAGCCACAGACGAAGCAGTAGTTGTAATCACCTTCTTGAGCTTCATGTTCCTCTGAGGTTTATTTTAAGTGTAGCATGTGAGTACATAAAGTACTCCGCAAGTCTTGGGAAAAATGCATAGATGCAAGGCTTAACAAAGGAAGGCTATATGGTTCTTTTGCACAAAGCAACATTTTAAAATTTAATTACTACTAATTATTTTCGAAGGCAACATTTTCACCAATTAATTGTTTTAACAAAACTATCATTAATTCTCTAGTGAAGGTTCCATCTACCAACACTAGCTAACAACTTGAACAAGTTTAATACTGCGGGTTACATCCACCCTCTCTGGCTCCATCCGCCAGGATACCCTTCCGAGAGTTCCCTCTACTCTCGGAATACAAAACTTTGATTTTTAAAACCAAAACCAGAAATCTACCATGTGAATGCATTCCTTGCCCGCCCTTGACCGTGGGCACGGCTATTCGAATAGTTTTACACTCTGCAGAGGTTGTACAACTTTACCCACAAGAGATAAATTATCCTAAAAGTCAACACGCTTCCTTTGGCATGAGACCCAGATAAAATATCACAAAGCCTTTACCTTACTCTAATCTAGCTAGATACCACCCGCTGAGGTTTCACCGCAGGTAGGCTAACTGCCCGAACCGAAGCCCCCTCTTGCGCCATATGAGTACAGTAAATCCCTGTCCCTCACTGTGAATAACCAGTCCATCCCTGGCACCCACTTTCCACTGGTGGCACCTAAACTAGACTATCATAAGTTATTCGGCTAGGTCGTACCCATATAGACTTGTGGTTGTACGGTTAATGCTCAGTCTGGACAAACACAAGCGTCGGTCCTTAATTGACTAGGGTGGGACATACACTTAACAAGATCTCGTGCTAACTGCACCAAACCAAACCAACCATCCACCCTAATCTAAACCAACTTTCACATTTTTATTTTATTTTTAAAATAACAGCGGCAACTCCAATTACCACTACATTTATAAACACAAGGTTCTACAATAAGTCATAATTTCCCATTTCAAAATTATAACAAGATTAAATAGCAAGGCTAAGCATGATACTACCGTTCTTATATTAGCAATGATTAAATAATAATCTCGTTATTGAGACAAGGGCAATCCTAATGTTTCAAAGGTACATGATATTCAAATTCAATTGAGGGTATAACAACATTTGGTTTAACTAATTCGCTACGACAAAATTAGGGTTCTATGTAAATAGCGATGCACATAAATTTAAAATAATTTAAAACATTTCATAATCATGGGTTCAAAATGATCAAAGGAGACTTGCCTTCCTGGACGCTGGTTGGGTCTTCTTGCTGCGACTCGACGAGTTCCTCGGCGACGGCGGAATCTACGCGCGAAAAGACGGACAAACAAAACAAATAAATTCAACCAAAATTTAAATAAAATTCAAAAATTCAAAAAGAGTGCATATTTGGATAGTTTATGATTTTAGAAAAATTTAGAAATTTGAACGGCTCAAATCGGAGTTAAAATGAGAAAGTTATGGCTTCCGAAAGATTAAACAGGAGGGAAAAAGGAAAAACCGGATTTCGGGAATTATTTTTGTACTGGAAAATACTAATTATGACGTCACCAAATTTCGAATTTGCTGAGCGGGAAAATGTATTTGAATGACGGGTGGGTCCGGTCTACCGTGGACCGAACCCACGGACCATGGCCCTTGCCGACGTGGCGCGCCGGCCACATGGCGCCACGCGGCAGTGAGGTGGCGGCCACGCGGGTGGCCACGCGGACAAGCCGGCCGAAGTGGCGGCCACGCGGGCGCGCGCGCATGGCCGGCTCGGGAGTTGGCCGGCCGGTGGCCTTGCCGTGGCCGGCGGCCGGCGGGAGGACGGCGGACGGCGGCGGGGAGGGAGGGGAGGCGGCGGCGCTTACCGGCGGCGGCGGCGGAGGGGTGGGCGGCCGGCGGCGGCGCTAGGGGCGGCGGCGGTGTGGGTGGCCGGCGGCGGCTTTTGAAGGTGGCGCGGTGGGGTGCCGGGAGGCGGCCGAAAGGAGGAGGAGAGGGGCGGTGGGAGGCGGGTGAAGGAGGGGAGGGGAAGGGCGGTATTTATAGGCTAGGGAGGAGGGGCGGCCGGAAATGGAGAGCCTCGCCGGAGTTAATGCAATCCGTGAATAGGGGGCGAAATTTGAGGGGAAACGGCCGGAGGAATGGAGGTAATTGATTTGGCATCCGTTACCATGTTTTATTCGGGAATTAAAGCGAAGATAATGGCCGAATTCAAAGCTCTAATTTCGGGTTAATGGAGGTGGAGAGAGAGGGTTGGAGGAGGAAGAAGAAGAGGTAGAAGAAGGATATGACAAGGGGGCCCCATGTGTCATAGAGAGGGTGAAATGGTGAAGGGGTACGGGCCGTTAGATTCGTGACACGTGGCAAGTGGGTGTATGAGAGGCTTTGGATTTTATGAAGGGGTAAGTTGTGGTGGATGGCTAGGATTAAAACGTGGAGAGAGGTGGATTTAATCTGAGCGTGACACGTGGCGGCCTAGAATTAATTGGATTTTTATTTTCGGATTAAATTTCAGAAATTACTAGTAACTTTATAAAAGCTTGGAAAATTAATATTTAATGCCTAAAAATTCCAGAAAAATCATAGAATATTCCTGGAAGTATTTTAGACTTACTAAAAATATTTTTAATTTCAGATTTGAATTTTATAATTTTATAAAATTCTTTTTAACTTTTAAAATTGATTTTAAATTCCAGAAAATTCTCAAAAATTACTTAAAAATTTAGGGAAGGCTAGGAAAATAAAATAAACTCTTTTTTGGCTTTAACAAAATATTTTAAATACATTTTCTTGCTTTAAAATTTTAAATAAAATCCAAATAAATCCGAATAAATCCAGATAAATCCAAATAAGACTCAAATACATTAAAATAATTAATTTAAAATTAAATTTCTCAGAAAGCAAATTTTTGGGATGTGACAAACCTACCCCCCTTAGAAAGAATCTCGACCCCGAGATTCGGACGGACTGAGAAAAAGATTAGGGAACTCTGCTCTTAGATCTTCTTCACGCTCCCAAGTTGCTTCCGATTCCGAGTGATTGCTCCACTGTACTTTACAGAACTTGATAACCTTGTTTCTGGTTCGACGCTCTGCTTCATCCAAAATTTTGACTGGATACTCTGGATAAGTTAAATCCTCTTTAATCTCAACCTCATCTAGGGACATCTGCTCTTCTGGCACTCTGAGACACTTCCTTAACTGAGACACGTGGAAGACGTCGTGCACTTTTGTCAACTGGGGTGGAAGCTTCAGCTGATAAGCAACTTCTCCCCTTTTAGCTAAAACAGGGAATGGTCCGATGAATCTAGGAGCAAGCTTGCCACTGACTCCAAAACGTCGCATTCCTTTGAGAGGCGAAACCTTCAGATATACATGATTTCCAGGTACAAATTCTAACGCTCTTCTGCGATTATCCGCATAGCTCTTCTGTCTTGTTTGGGCTGTTTTTAACCTGTCCTGAATCAGACGAACTTGCTCTTCTGCTTGCTTCAATACATCTGGTCCAAACACTTGTCCTTCTCCGGTTTCTTTCCAATACAATGGTGTCCTGCATTTTCTACCATACAATGCTTCAAAAGGAGACATTTGCAAGCTGGATTGATAACTATTATTATATGAAAATTCTGCATAAGGCAAACTTCGATCCCAACTGGTCTTATTAGCCAAGGCACATGCTCTCAACATGTCTTCCAATATTTGATTTACTCTCTCAGTTTGACCATCTGTCTGGGGATGATAAGCCGTACTGAAATTTAAATTGGTACCCAATAGCCCATGTAGCTTTTGCCAAAATCTTGAAGTGAATTGAGTTCCACGATCTGACACAATCTTCTTTGGAACTCCATGCAAACACACAATTCTTGACATATACAGCTCAGCGAGTCTGTCTCCGGAATAGGTCGTCTTTACCGGAATGAAATGAGCGACTTTTGTCAGACGGTCCACAATAACCCAAATTGAATCATACCCTGATTTTGTTCTCGGCAATCCAGTTATAAAATCCATACCAATTTCTTCCCATTTCCACTCGGGTATCTGCAAAGGTTGTAATAGTCCGGCAGGTCTCTGATGTTCCGCTTTGATCCGCTGGCACACATCACACAAAGCGACATATTCAGCAATCTCCCTTTTCATACTCGACCACCAATACCTTTCTTTGAGATCTTGGTACATCTTTGTACTTCCTGGGTGAATTGAATATCTAGATTCATGAGCCTCTTTCAAAATTAACTCTTTTATTTCTTTCTTTTCAGGTACAATAATTCTTTTCCCGAACCAAATGATACCCTCTTCATCCTCTGAAAATTCTGGTGCTTTCCCTTTCTTCATATTTTCTTTGATTTCCTTGACATACTTGTCTTCTCCTTGAGCTGCTTTGATCATCTCTACTAGAGTTGGTTGAACCTCCAAGGTAGCCAAGAATCCTCCCTCTACTACTTCCAAGTTGAGCCGCTGGAATTCTTCCTGTAGTGCGGGCATACTGTCCTTGATCCACAGCTTATTGCAGTAACTCTTTCTGCTCAATGCATCAGCTACCACATTGGCCTTGCCTGGATGATAATGTATCCCAATATCATAATCCTTTATTAGCTCAAGCCATCTCCTTTGCCTCATATTGAGATCAGGTTGGGTAAATATATACTTTAGACTTTTGTGATCCGTGTAAATCTCACAGCGGTTACCGATCAAATAATGCCTCCATATTTTTAAAGCATGCACTACGGCAGCTAGCTCTAAATCATGAGTGGGATAATTCTCCTCATGGGGTCGCAATTGCCTTGAAGCATAGGCTACTACCTTTCTTTCTTGCATCAAAACACAGCCTAATCCTTGCCTTGACGCATCACAGAAGACTTCAAAGTCTTTTCTAATATCCGGGAGTGTTAGCACTGGTGCAGAAGTTAGCCTTTTCTTTAACTCTTGAAAACTATCCTCACATGCTTTACTCCATTCAAACTTCTTTTCTTTCTTTAGCAACTGAGTAAGAGGTCTTGCAAGCTTGGAGAATCCTTCAATAAAACGACGATAGTAACCAGCCAAGCCCAAAAAGCTTCTGATCTCAGATACTGACTTAGGTTGTGTCCAATTGAGCACATCATTAACTTTATCAGGGTCTACGGACACTCCTCCTGCAGAAATTACATGTCCCAGGAAGGCCACTTTCTTCAACCAAAACTCACATTTGCTAAACTTGGCATACAACTGGTGTTCTCTGAGCTTTTCCAAAACTATCCTCAAATGTTCTGCATGCTCTTCCTCATTCTTGGAATATATCAAAATGTCATCAATGAAAACCACCACAAATTTATCCAAATATTCCATGAACACCTTATTCATCAGATTCATGAAATATGCAGGAGCATTGGTTAAGCCAAAAGACATCACCGTATACTCATACAATCCATAGCGAGTAGCAAAAGCTGTCTTTGGTATATCTTCGGGTCTTATCTTCAATTGGTGATAACCTGATCGAAGATCGATCTTTGAGAAGACACATGAACCTTTCAATTGATCAAATAAATCATCTATCCTCGGCAAAGGATACTTGTTCTTAATTGTCACATCATTCAAAGATCTATAGTCCACACACATGCGAAGACTGCCATCTTTCTTCTTCACTAGTAGTACTGGTGCTCCCCAAGGTGAAGAACTTGGTCTAACAAAACCTTTCTCTAGCAACTCTTGAATCTGTTTCTTAACCTCAGCCAGGTCATTTGCGGACATACGATAGGGTCTCTTGGAAATCGGAGCTGTACCAGGTACTAAATTAATAACAAATTCAATTTCTCTGTCCGGCGGCATTCCTGGTAAATCCTCAGGGAATACATCTGGGTACTCATTTACTATAGGCACCTTTTCCAAAGTTATTCCCTTCAAACTGTTCAATCCACACCTATTCTGGGAAGATGTGTTTGACTTATACCTTACTTGGATTCCTTCCGAATTGGTAAGGGTAATGGCACGATCAGCACAATCTATCTGCCCTTTATACTTGGTTAACCAATCCATGCCAAATATTACATCTAGGCTCTTGGAATCTATTATAATAAGATTCGCTAGAAATTTCACTCCATTTATATCTACAGTGGCTCTAGGGCAAACTGTGTTAGTCATCATTTCCTTTCCAGGTGATTGGACTAGCATAGGGTTCTTTAGTAAATTCACATCCCAATTATATCTTTCAACAAAATCTTTTGACACAAAAGAATGTGAAGCTCCAGAATCAAATAATGCTGTTGCAGGAATTGAATTGACAAGAAACTTACCCAGAACTACGTCGGGTGCATCCTGAGCTGCCTCCGCAGTGACATGGTTAAGATGTCCTCTGCTCATCGCCTGCGGAGTCTTTGGAGTTTGAGGCGTTCCCCGGCCTTGACCTGCAGTTGGAGCTCTTGCTGGCGTGGTCCCTAGGTTGAAGCGAACGGGAGTCACAGTTGAGCGCTTCTGGGGACAATTGCTGGCATAATGCCCCATGTTATTGCAGTTGAAACACTGCACTCCTGCTGCTGAAGTCCTGTTCTGTTGTGGTTGCCCACCATTGCCCGATCGGGGAGCTTGAGGATTGGGACGAGGGGCAGCAAATGGAGTCCTTGGCACACTTGAGTCTGAGGGCTTATGAAACTGAGGTGTGTTGGGGCGAAATCGAGAACCGCTTGCTCCTTGCTGAGCTTGGAACTTCCTCTTCCGGGTTTCAAACAATTGACGCTGAGCGTCTTCTTGTAGGAAAGCCTTATTCACCATGTGCTGAAAAGTTGGGTAGTCATTTGACACAAGTTGCACCTTAAGATTGGGATCAAGTCCCTGCATGAACCTCCAGATCTTGGTTGCCTCTGACGTGACCTCTTCTGCGGCATACCTGGATAGTTGGGTGAATTTGTTCAGATATTCGGAAACACTGAGGTTTCCCTGCTGCAGTTGGTAAAATTCCCTCTTTTTCATTTCCATTATTCCCGTAGGAATATGTGCTGTGCGGAAAGCCTCAACAAACTCATCCCAAGTGATGGTTTGTGCATTTTGATGAGCAGCATGATAATTTTCCCACCAATTGGCAGCAACTCCTTTGAGTTGGTGGGCAGCATACAATACTTTTTCTTGGTCATTGCACTGAGCTAGGGTCAACTTCCTCTCTACATCCTTGATCCAATCGTCTGCCTCCAAAGGATCTACTGAACCAGCAAAGGTAGGAGGTCTGGTCCTCATGAACTCTCCCAGCTTAGACTGAGGTGCCTGGTTTTGTGCCTGAGGGGCTTGCTGTACTTGGTTCTGGGCCAAGGCTTGTAGAAGCTGCAGTTGCATTGCCATCATCTGCTCTAAATTGGGTGCTTGAGCCGGAGGTGGTGGAATGTTGTCCTCTGGTTGAGCGTTGGGGTTACGGCTGCTGCCAGGGTTGCTCCTTGTGTTCACCATCTGAAGCGGTTTCCAAGATTAGCAAAAGATAAGAGGGAAATAGCATAGGTAAGAGAGTAGGGGAAAACTAAACAACATCCCGAACCAACACACAAGAGAGAAACAAGCAACAACTAAGAAGAAACTTACTCTTGAAATCAAAATAGTTTTAAGAATGGCTGTACCACAAGTGCACAAAGGCTTGGTACAGTCCATCTAACACACCAAAACATAACATAAAACGTTCTAATAACGTAAACATTTTATTTGGGTTCTACGGACTCAAAAGACTACTAATCCTCTCCAAAGACACGCTCCTCAGGGTCCTCCTCGGGGTCCTCCTCCGGATCCTCCTCGCGCTCGTTCACATGATGCCGGGAACAATCGCAAGCAGCTGAAGCACGAGGACGGTTACGACTGGAGGCAGTCGAACCCGAACGAGAACGAGAAGGCTTGCGCTTCTTGAGGGTGATGACCGGTGGCGGACTGGAGCGTCGCACCTTCTTGCGTGCTGTCATCCTGATGTGGAGTCCGGAAAGTCGAGCTGGTGCCGGGTTGTTGGGGACGGCAGCTGGTACAGGAGAAGATGGCGTATAGTCCGCTACGGGTGAAGACGGTGTGTAATCAGCGGTGGGTGAAGACGGCGTGTAGTCAGCTGCGGCCCTGAGACGTCTCAGCTCAAACTCAGCTGCCTGACTCTGGAGAAGCTGTGCGCGAAGTGTGTCCGAATGCTGGTAGCTGGAAGTGAGTAGCATCCGCAACTGTCCGATCTCCTCTAAAGCTCTGGAGTAAGTGACTGCCATCGCCTGGGTCAGCTGCACCTGATGCGACAGTCGAGGATCGTCTGCTGGAATCTCGAAGGGATCTGGATACCTCTGTCCTGCCCTGGGGTTGATGAAGAAGCAGAAGGGAGACTGGTGCACAGCATCCTTGTGCAGATGGCACAACTCATCTATAGCAAGGCGTGCTGCGTCCTGGACTGCGTCATAACAGCGGGACCGAGGGTGCTTGATGGGGTATGTTTGGGACTTGAATTCCCCTTCCCGTGCATACAGGAATACATCCATCGTCCATGAGTCTCGATCCAGGATCCTCGTCTTCCGCCCCCTGAAAATAGGCGGCTGACTGTACTCCAAACACTGCATAAGCTGACGAAGGAGGCTAGCGAATCCTCCAGCATCCTCTCCATGAGAGTAATAGTCCCACGAGGCAACGGATGACGAACCGGCCATCTACAAAGTTTGAAATAAAAGAGAAGATTAGTAAAAAGAATTAGAGAATGAATATAAAGACAAGAACGAGATACTAAGTAAGAAAAGGATAGAAGCAAAGAAGCTTATATATTTTTAATATACTCTTTTTAAGAAAATATGAGTCCTTAAGGTTTTACCATTTCTATTCTAGGTCACGTCCTACAGTCAAATTGGCTCTGATACCACCTCTGTCGGGCCCCCGGATTACAAACCCGGACCCTCTGTGTATTACTGCACTAGTCCCAGATCACAGCTAGTGCACACAGTTAAACAGAAATGATTCATGACCAACATCGTATTTATTACAATTATAAAGAGTACTGACCACCAGGTCTCATTATTACAATTGAGGTTTCAAGACCTCGCACAATCCAAACACAGCGGAAGCAAAGAAAACTCAAAGCAGACCCATCAATATGCCACAGGCAGTTGACTGGGGAAGCGCGACCTAGTCCTCCGGGAAGAATCCGTCACAGCCACAGACGAAGCAGTAGTTGTAATCACCTTCTTGAGCTTCATGTTCCTCTGAGGTTTATTTTAAGTGTAGCATGTGAGTACATAAAGTACTCCGCAAGTCTTGGGAAAAATGCATAGATGCAAGGCTTAACAAAGGAAGGCTATATGGTTCTTTTGCACAAAGCAACATTTTAAAATTTAATTACTACTAATTATTTTCGAAGGCAACATTTTCACCAATTAATTGTTTTAACAAAACTATCATTAATTCTCTAGTGAAGGTTCCATCTACCAACACTAGCTAACAACTTGAACAAGTTTAATACTGCGGGTTACATCCACCCTCTCTGGCTCCATCCGCCAGGATACCCTTCCGAGAGTTCCCTCTACTCTCGGAATACAAAACTTTGATTTTTAAAACCAAAACCAGAAATCTACCATGTGAATGCATTCCTTGCCCGCCCTTGACCGTGGGCACGGCTATTCGAATAGTTTTACACTCTGCAGAGGTTGTACAACTTTACCCACAAGAGATAAATTATCCTAAAAGTCAACACGCTTCCTTTGGCATGAGACCCAGATAAAATATCACAAAGCCTTTACCTTACTCTAATCTAGCTAGATACCACCCGCTGAGGTTTCACCGCAGGTAGGCTAACTGCCCGAACCGAAGCCCCCTCTTGCGCCATATGAGTACAGTAAATCCCTGTCCCTCACTGTGAATAACCAGTCCATCCCTGGCACCCACTTTCCACTGGTGGCACCTAAACTAGACTATCATAAGTTATTCGGCTAGGTCGTACCCATATAGACTTGTGGTTGTACGGTTAATGCTCAGTCTGGACAAACACAAGCGTCGGTCCTTAATTGACTAGGGTGGGACATACACTTAACAAGATCTCGTGCTAACTGCACCAAACCAAACCAACCATCCACCCTAATCTAAACCAACTTTCACATTTTTATTTTATTTTTAAAATAACAGCGGCAACTCCAATTACCACTACATTTATAAACACAAGGTTCTACAATAAGTCATAATTTCCCATTTCAAAATTATAACAAGATTAAATAGCAAGGCTAAGCATGATACTACCGTTCTTATATTAGCAATGATTAAATAATAATCTCGTTATTGAGACAAGGGCAATCCTAATGTTTCAAAGGTACATGATATTCAAATTCAATTGAGGGTATAACAACATTTGGTTTAACTAATTCGCTACGACAAAATTAGGGTTCTATGTAAATAGCGATGCACATAAATTTAAAATAATTTAAAACATTTCATAATCATGGGTTCAAAATGATCAAAGGAGACTTGCCTTCCTGGACGCTGGTTGGGTCTTCTTGCTGCGACTCGACGAGTTCCTCGGCGACGGCGGAATCTACGCGCGAAAAGACGGACAAACAAAACAAATAAATTCAACCAAAATTTAAATAAAATTCAAAAATTCAAAAAGAGTGCATATTTGGATAGTTTATGATTTTAGAAAAATTTAGAAATTTGAACGGCTCAAATCGGAGTTAAAATGAGAAAGTTATGGCTTCCGAAAGATTAAACAGGAGGGAAAAAGGAAAAACCGGATTTCGGGAATTATTTTTGTACTGGAAAATACTAATTATGACGTCACCAAATTTCGAATTTGCTGAGCGGGAAAATGTATTTGAATGACGGGTGGGTCCGGTCTACCGTGGACCGAACCCACGGACCATGGCCCTTGCCGACGTGGCGCGCCGGCCACATGGCGCCACGCGGCAGTGAGGTGGCGGCCACGCGGGTGGCCACGCGGACAAGCCGGCCGAAGTGGCGGCCACGCGGGCGCGCGCGCATGGCCGGCTCGGGAGTTGGCCGGCCGGTGGCCTTGCCGTGGCCGGCGGCCGGCGGGAGGACGGCGGACGGCGGCGGGGAGGGAGGGGAGGCGGCGGCGCTTACCGGCGGCGGCGGCGGAGGGGTGGGCGGCCGGCGGCGGCGCTAGGGGCGGCGGCGGTGTGGGTGGCCGGCGGCGGCTTTTGAAGGTGGCGCGGTGGGGTGCCGGGAGGCGGCCGAAAGGAGGAGGAGAGGGGCGGTGGGAGGCGGGTGAAGGAGGGGAGGGGAAGGGCGGTATTTATAGGCTAGGGAGGAGGGGCGGCCGGAAATGGAGAGCCTCGCCGGAGTTAATGCAATCCGTGAATAGGGGGCGAAATTTGAGGGGAAACGGCCGGAGGAATGGAGGTAATTGATTTGGCATCCGTTACCATGTTTTATTCGGGAATTAAAGCGAAGATAATGGCCGAATTCAAAGCTCTAATTTCGGGTTAATGGAGGTGGAGAGAGAGGGTTGGAGGAGGAAGAAGAAGAGGTAGAAGAAGGATATGACAAGGGGGCCCCATGTGTCATAGAGAGGGTGAAATGGTGAAGGGGTACGGGCCGTTAGATTCGTGACACGTGGCAAGTGGGTGTATGAGAGGCTTTGGATTTTATGAAGGGGTAAGTTGTGGTGGATGGCTAGGATTAAAACGTGGAGAGAGGTGGATTTAATCTGAGCGTGACACGTGGCGGCCTAGAATTAATTGGATTTTTATTTTCGGATTAAATTTCAGAAATTACTAGTAACTTTATAAAAGCTTGGAAAATTAATATTTAATGCCTAAAAATTCCAGAAAAATCATAGAATATTCCTGGAAGTATTTTAGACTTACTAAAAATATTTTTAATTTCAGATTTGAATTTTATAATTTTATAAAATTCTTTTTAACTTTTAAAATTGATTTTAAATTCCAGAAAATTCTCAAAAATTACTTAAAAATTTAGGGAAGGCTAGGAAAATAAAATAAACTTTTTTTTGGCTTTAACAAAATATTTTAAATACATTTTCTTGCTTTAAAATTTTAAATAAAATCCAAATAAATCCGAATAAATCCAGATAAATCCAAATAAGACTCAAATACATTAAAATAATTAATTTAAAATTAAATTTCTCAGAAAGCAAATTTTTGGGATGTGACAATAGGGGTGAAAACGATTCGAATATTTTCTGATCGATTCGGATGAAAATGAATATAGATTGTGTTGGATCGGATTTTCTTTGGATAATTCTCGGATCGGATACGAATACAGATTTTTTTTGTCAGATACGGATACAAATACAGTACACCTGATATCCGGCGAATACAGATACGAATACGGATTATCCGGATAATACGAAAACGGATATCCGAGATTTCAGCCCAACATTGTCCAGCCCAAGTCAGCCTCTCTCATCTCCCTGCCACCAGCCCACTAGCCCAACCAAGCCATAAGCCTCCATTATCATTAGGCATTAGGTTCCTTAGTCATATTAAATTACAAACACCACTAGCAAATATATATGTTTATTAAAAAATAAATTTAATATTGTTAGTGGATTAAAATGTGTACCTATTAAATTGATGTACTCCCTTTTAAATCATTTTGATGCAAATTTAAATACTTAATTAATTTATTAGTCACATGTAAATGGTATAAATCCATTAAGAATTATTTAGGACTTCAGAAAAAATTAACTATCACTTGAAGATTTAAAATCTGTACAACGGTATGACAATTGCGGATAAAAATACTTATGCTTGTTTAGATTTCATGAATGTTTTGACAAGATAAACTATTTATGTGTTTTCATTGATTTTGGATGTATAGTTTAAGGGATTTTTCATGTTCCCATAAATATTCGTGACTGTATTTGTTTCGATTCGTATTCGCTCCATATCTGTATTCGATATTATTCGTATTTGTATTCGTATTCGAGGTATCTGTATTCATATCCGCATCCGAGAAAAACATATGAAAACAAATATGGTAGAGACATTATCCATCCGTATTCGATCTATTTGCATCCCTACAAGTGCATATACTGAGTCGGAGTGCATGCCTACTTGAATTAATATTCTCCGGGGATGTCTATTTCTCAGTCAACTGAAAATACCTTAAACGTCAGTCGATCTTTTTATCCATTGAATTATGATCCAATCACCTACGAACTCATGGCTAATTTGGGCCCCGAGGCATGACAATGCATTTTTTGCCCTCCTTCTGCGAGTATTACCCGATCTGCCCGATCTGGCCCTCTGGCGCTGCCTGGGAGGTAGCACGGCCAGGCTGCGCACGAGGAGCATGGTGAGGGATCGACGGGAGGAGGAGGTGGCGCGCTGTCGCTATCAGATCTCGCGCGTGCCTTCACCGTGTCACCCCCTCCACGCCCCACCCTTGCGTCGCGCCTGGCTCGACTGCGCCACCTCCTCCTCGTGCGCTCTGTGGCCGCGACACCTCCTCTCGCTTTCCGACCAGGCGAGGGGGCCAGATCGGGCATTATGCGCGGGAGGGGGCCAAATGAGGCATTCCCATACAACCGAGGGCCAAATTGGGCCTGAACTCATCACCTACATCTCTCCCTTGTCCATATATAAACTCATCCCTAAACCTAACTCATTCCTCCCACCCCCTACCCCCAGCAGCCGCTGCCCCCACTCCCTCCCCTGCGCTGCCTCTCACTAACTGGCTACGACGAGGACCGCTGTGGGTCCCCCGCTGCTAGCCTGCTACCACCACCTCCTCCTCCACCCCGCCTCCCCTCCCATCGCCAATGCTGCCCTTCTTCCTCCTCTCCGACGAGATCCCCTACACCGCCCTCCTTTCTCGTCTCTGGCGGCTACCCCGCCGGATCCACCACCATCTCCCACCGTCTCCCAACCACTTGGGACTGTTGCCCCAGCCGACCTTCACCCCCCACCACCCTCCTTCGACCCACACCACTGCCTCTTCCACCCACCATTGAGTTGCCCCCTTCCTCTAAAGTTCGGGGGCTCCGATAAACCCTAACCCTAACTCACCACCTCCAGTAAAAACAATGCCGTTGCTGCAAGTTAGAGAAGAAGACGACAACCCCCCAGCATGAATCTCCACGCGTGATCCTGTAGGATCGGTATGGCAAACAAAGGAGGGGTGAATGTTGCCTCTAATTTTCCCTCAAAATATTCCTGAGGATCTTTTACTCTAGTAGCTATAGAAACTATGAAGATCAAATCCTAATACCCAAGCACTGCACAAATATAACAAAAATCAAGAACAAACAAGAACTCCCTCAGGCGGTCTGATTGGATAAACAATGGTGGTCTGACTGGTGAACAGTAGCGGCCTGACCGATGAACTCCAGAATAGTAAAATCAGTACAATTACAAAAACCAAATTTGATCCAACTTTTAAGTCAGAGCTCCAAATGACTTAAAACTTGAAATCCACATTCCTTAGAACCTCATGAACCTATTCCAACAAGAGATGTATGAAACAATGGCCAAAGTTCCAACCTTTGTATTCAAAGCAAAGTTGCACCAAAACTAGGCCAAAAACAAAATATGAGCCTAGAGATTGTTCGTGGGTTAAAGATGGTCAAGGTGGCATAGGATCAACTCCCACACATCATAGCAAGCCTAAAAATAGCAATCACCCAAGCAAAACCCCATAAAATCAATCCTACCAAGAACCACTTCAAAACAAGGTAAAGATTGAGGAAACTTCAAGATTTTGTTATGGGAATGCCTCCATGGATGGGATCTAACCTCCAAGAGGTATTTTCACTACTTACACGCCCTTGGCAACTGGCAAATCAAGAAGAGGAGAGGGAAGAGCAAAAATCAAACAAATCAAGAAGCAATATGGCAAGAATGAGAACACAACTTCTTGGAAGAAACTTGCATCTATTGCTACTTGAACAGAAAGGTTTTTACAGCCACTCCTAGGAGGACAAGAGCCACAAGTTCAGCACCACAAAACACTCACACATGGTTTCTCACACCTACTACAAACTACTCACTTAAGGCTTGAAGGGCTGAGAAGCATTCCTCTCCCCCCTCCCCTTAACAGAGGAGGCAAGCCTCCCCTCTCTCTAATGGACCCTAATATCACTAGTAGGAATGTGCACATACATGACTAACAGACTTCGTCATAATAAAAGCCCGATTCGTCATAAATATTATTTTTGTGACGAATTAGTGACGAATTTTGGTTCGTCAAAAACGGAGCGTCACATTTGTTGCACGGTGACGAAACCAAATTTTTCGTCATGGAAGTGCTTTCATCCGTGACGAAGACGTTTTTGTCGTAGAACCGTTTGCCTTCTATGATGAAACCAAAATTGTCACTGTTTTCATCACAAATTGAATGCCGAGCCTTTGTGGGAGCTGATGTGGACAGTGGCACGTGGCAGCGTCCACGCTGGAAGCTGATGTGGCAGTGCCACGTGGCGGTGCCACATGGTCGATGACGTGGATAGAACCACGCTGGCAGGTGACTGGACAGTACCACGTGGCATTTCCTGGTTAGTCCACTTTTCAGTTTTTTATTGGTCCACGTGTCGTACCTTTGTTGGTCCACGTGTGGGATCGTAGTTGGTCCACGTGTCGGGTCGTGGCTCGTCCACGTGGCTTTCCATTGTTTCTCCACGTGTCCGGTTCTAATTTGCCCAAGTGTCATATTCCTGTTAGGCCACGTGGCATATTCTGGTTGACCGACGTGTCTTCTTTCTGTTGGTCCACATGGAATGTTCATCCACGCGTCCGGTTTTGGTTTGTCCGCGTATCCTCTTTTTATTGGTCCACATGTACAGCGATCATTTCGTCACAAAATTAATCCCAGTTCGTCACAAGTCTACTGGACAGAAATCACAGAATGACAACATATTACATTGTTCAAGCTCACAAGCACAAATTTTTCAGTTCACAAGCAAATAATGACAGGAGTTCACCAATCACCACACCACTAACAGAGTTCACGCATCAAGCCATACGAGTTCACCGCATCAAGCCGCCACACGAGTTCACCGCATGAAGCCACAACAGAAGTTCAAGACTGAGAGTTACCAGCGCCGCCGTTCAAGAGCAAGATACGCTTAAGGAGCATATTGTTCTCTTCCTGTTGCTTCTTAAACTCCTCAAAATCCCTTTTAGTCTTTTCTGTCTTCTTCAGTTCGTCTACTTGTTGGTGGAGAGCAGCTGAACTATCTTGTTCAGCAGCAAGTTGTTCTCGAAGCGCTTTCTCTATAAATGTCTCTGTTTTGGTGGAGCTTGTCGGGGTACCAACATTCTTCAAAATTTGGGTGTTGCAGCTGCTCTGGGAGAGGACCTTGGAAACAACATCAGCACTAGGCAACGGTGCCTGCCCGTCAGCAACAGGTTCTGCTCGCATAGTTTCCATAGTAGACTGCAAAATTCAAGGATTAAACATTAGGTTACACATAGTGGAAGATGACTTAAATTGAAATTAAAAAAATCATAAACAGAGAGACCAAAGATACATGGATTAATTCAAAATAAGTAATGCATAGATCTTCCTGATAATGGTACTGTTTGCTACTTCCTAATGCTGCTGCCTACTGCTGATAATAAGTAATGCAGATGCCTACCACGGCATAAACTTCACTGATTCATAACAAGTACTTGACATAAGCATAATGAGGGGAAAAACCTACAGCAGGGCATAGGTAACCACAAACATATTCATTGGTGTAAAATTACAACTTCAAAATGATAATGCTACATTAGGTTACTCCTTGCTGCTGCTGCTACTGCTTACTGCTAATGCTACTGCCTGCTGCTGCTTCTCCTTCTATTATGACAATGACTTGAGCAGATTTCAAGGAAAGCAAATGAAGGTACTTACAATTGCTTCTCTTGCAGTGTCACTCAGGACCTTTTTCCTACTGGTATGGAAGTCCTTGAAGACTTCCACTGCATCAAGTTCTTCATCAAGTTCATCATGTTCTTCATCAACTTCTTCACCGAGTTCTGTGTCCTTCTTCTTGCTCTTCTCCTTCTGTTTCAGATTGGAAATTGCACATGTGTGCAACTGTTATACAAAGGCAGTGGGTATTGAATATAAAAAGTAACAATAAAACACAACCATCACTTACATATGAGTGCAGCTGTGCAACATAGCTACGAGATCCTGTAGCCTGATGGTACCTGACTTTTACACGGTTTCGCTTGTTCTGCTCAGAGATTGCCTACAACTTTCTTTGTGTTAGACTCCAACACAAGTAGAAAATAGAAAGACTAGACAAGAACTTGATGAGTTCACACCACTTGAGCAGCACATACCTTCTTCTTACCACTTGACCATTTTTCGACGAGTTCACACCACTGTGCATCAGTCATCTAAGGGACAGGAGAGGTCGTTTTGATCTCATCAGCAGGGACGCCATTGAAGTAGGCTTGCTTCAACCTGTACCGCATCTGCCGTACCCCAGACTGGAATACACTCACACATGCTTCCTTTGTTGGCTTGTCAGTGGTGTCAATGGCCAGCCTCGCCTGCCAAAGTGTTAATGCAAATCCATTACTAAGTTGCTCAAGGCAGAGTTGAATGTAAGAACAAGAGTGTAGATTTATACTTACAGATAGCCTGCCCACAAATCCCTCAAAATGTTCAGTCTCTTTCTTGTATTGTTTCCAATGCGTCAAAATCGGTACTTGAGACCTAACTACTACACCTGCCTCGGATGCAAACTTGGCAGCTTGCACTGGTTCATGTGGCCTTCTGTTCCCCTTGACAACAGAGATGGCCATCCTTCTTCCCATCGATCTGGTCATTTTGTCAAGCAAAACTCCCCTAGTTGCTGACCTCGGCTTCCTCGCTCTTATTTGCATTGGTACTACACAGTTTTCATACATTCAGATTGTTAGATATCAAATAGTGATATCAAATAGTGAGAATTGATTGATGGTCATGTAAGTATAACCAACCTTCATCAGTGGGGTCATTCTGCTGACCGGTCTGCTCTTCGCCATGGCTAAGGTCATCTGGACATGTCCAGTCCCTTAGAGGGCTAGGATGGCTGTCCACACCAATGTCTCCAATCAATTCATCAAAGCGTACAGCTTCACCGCCATTGTTTTCTGCTGCTGGTGGCAAGGTGTGTTCACCTTGTGCAGATGTGCGCTGCCTTTTAGACCGAGTAGAAACTCCAAGAGGCACCTCTGTTGGTGGAGTTGAATTCACTCTCTTAGATTGCCTTCCCCCAGGACCCATATCGGCGCTGCCTTTTGTCCTTTTGGCACAGACTTTTCTACGCGTAGTTGGAACAGGAGGCTGAAATTGGAGAAAAAAACATAACCAGTAAGTATGTCCACAAATTAACCAAGTATATACACAACAAAGAATTGCATTGCTATCTACCCCCCTCCCTCCCATCACAAGCCAAGATAGAAGAAGCACCTCAATTGCGAGGGGTACTGGCTCCTCTTCTAAATCTGTATCTGTATCACCACCTCCCTTAACTCCCTCTCCGGCTTCAGGGAGATATTTCGATGAATCAGAACCTTCAGCGTGACTACCCTTGCTGCCTGACTTTTTTGCCTTTGCAAATGCAGTTTTTGTGCACAATGATTTTAGACCAGAAGCTAAACCATTGACGCCAAGTTCTTCCATTCTTCTAACATTCTCCATGATATTTGCGTCCCGCGCTCGTTCATAACCATTTAGTGGCGGTTCTTACATGTGTAAACACATGTTTAGAAATAGAGTACTAGATAAATGATTATAACAGAGCAGGAATGTGCAAATAAGGGACTAACTACAACTTGTATCGAACCCATTACTAGAATACAGCACATGTCAACTTCAATCAACTAGGAAACATGTAACCCTAGCACTATCCAAGGTTCAACCGCTAGAATACAGCACACATCGTCACAGGTAAAAGGATTTTGGGGTACCTCTTGCTACGCTGCGTCGGCCTCGGCCTCTTGTCATCGTGGTCGCAGATCCGGAGCGGCGGGCGTCGACGAAGGGGTAGTAGATCCGGTGCAGCGGGCGTCGACGAAGAGGTTGCGGCTCGGGCGTGGAAGCTGTTGGCGAAGGGGATCCGGATCCGGTGGCGTCATCGAGGTGGTTCTGGCGCCGACGGCGGTCGTCGAGGAAGGGGTTGCGGGTCGGGTGTGGCAGCTGTCGGCGAAGGGGATCCAGATCCGACCGGTGCCGTCGTCGAGGCGGTTCTGGCGCCGTCGGCGGGGCTGGTGTCGACGAAGGGGATCCGGCTCCAATGTCCTCGTCGAGGGGGTGGCGGCTCCGGCGCGGTGGAGAGTGTATGGTCCGAGCCCAGCTACTGTGGCGACGGCGGCTAGGGTTCGGAGAGGGAGGCGAGAGGGTGGCGACGGCTGCAAGGATGCGGGCGGTTTTATTTGGCCACAACCAGGGTTCAAAATACCACAAATGCCCTTGACTGAACTCGATGGTGCGGTGTTTCTCTTTTTCGCGCAGAGGGCAAAAGAGAGAATTTGGTGTGGTGGCACTATGTTTCTCTTTTTCGCGCAGAGGGCAAAAGAGAGAATTTGGTGTGGTGGCACTGCTCAAATTTTCGAGCGGGGACTCCGCTATCGCCCTGAATTTTTGCGTTTTATATTGATAGAGTTCCGTGTCTTAGCATATTTTCATATAAAATCCTGATTTTCATAAACTTCGCATTCACGAGTGGATACATCAGTTCCAACTTTCGCATTCATAAGCATCCGGTCTGCTTTTCAACATGATCAAGTCCAACGAGTTCTACCTCATTAAAAATGGCTCAATATAACCACTATATCGTTTAAACAAGTAAGCCTATAGTGACAACATCTTGACAAAACGTTTCAACATTTAGTGCACATAAGCAAGATAACGTGTTGAAATGTACAAACTTGTAATTACTATTTCCCGGTAAGTTGTTTGTTCTAGTCATGCAATATTGTTGAAAACATGGTGCGGAGAGGTAGTTCGTGCAGCGAGGGGTTCAACGGAACAAGTCTCGCCTCAATAACCTCTAGAACGGAGGAGCTATAGGTGTTGAAATTTTACTGCACATGTAAGACAGTCTGCACCTTCGAACTTTTATAGCGACGGACAATTGTCTTTGGTGTCCGGCCAAGTCTTCCAGTGGGTGGCCTTGCGCACCTCAGCAAATAGGACAGTCCGACGTGTTGAGAAGAGGAGAAATCATGCTTTTGTTTTGCACAACAAGTGGTGATTTCAATTGCACCCATAATGTGATCCTTCTTGTACTCCCCCCTTGCCATCCATCCTTTAGTTATACATTAACTATTATTAGAGATGTATACATTTGCGAACAGTATACATGCACCCATAATGTGATCCTTCTTGTACTCCCCCCTTGCCATCCATCCTTTAGTTATACATTAACTATTATTAGAGATGTATACATTTGCGAACAGTATACATGCACCCATAATGTGATCCTTCTTGTACTCCCCCCTTGCCATCCATCCTTTAGTTATACATTAACTATTATTAAAAATAAAAAATAGGTTATTTTAACACAAATAATATAAAGAAATATAAGAAAAAAAACTAGAAGTAAAAAAAATCAAAAGCTAGAAAAAGATGAAAGTAAAAAAACTAAAAGCTAGAAGTAAAAAAAATCAAAAGCTAAAAAAAAGCTAGAAATAATATGGACGGTTTGTTATAAGATGGACAGAGAAAATCCATTCTTGCCCGTCCTGCCCGTCCTCTCTTGCTTCACTAGCAAATCCATTCTTGCCCGTCCTGCCGGTCCTCTCTTGCTTCACTAGCAAATCCATTCAGTTCGTCCCATTCAGTTCGTCCGCCCCAACCTCCAGGTCCTGCTAACCGCCGTCGTCCCCCATCTCTCCTTCCCCTGGTCGCCGCCGCTTCCTAGGTGCAGTGGCGCCATGTCCCACTGGGCCGAATCCTCTGGCGGTAGCATGGCGTCGAGGAGGATGCATGGAGACACGAGCTCCCGGACCGTGGATCTGGTGTCGGTTCCGGTTGGTGAAGAGACCGGCCTTCCATTGGTGCCTTGCCCGGACTGCAAGCTTGCTAGGGTGATTGAGCGACGGTCTAAGAAGGAGAACCACAACCTTGGGCGTGTCTACTTCAAGTGCCCGCGGGATGGGGTGAGCTTCTTTGTCAGTTCTTTGGTGATTTTGGCAATGCTCGGGTTAATTTTTTTTAATTTTTCCAGTATGTGAAACACTATGGGTACTACAGATTCCAGAGGTAGTATTTTGAGCAGTTGAAGGAGTTAGAGGTGATCCAAGTCAGGCAATTGCAATCAGAGGAGGAAGAGGAGGAGGAAGGAAGTGAAGGCCGCTCAAATGGCAAAGCTGACAGGAATGCAATGGAACTTAACCTGCAAAAACTTCAGTGGAAGATGAACACGTTAATTCTTTGTTGTGTTCTGGTTGTTGGATTTGGAATCATGTATGTTGTATTGAAGTAGGTCATCCACATGTCTTTGTTGTGTTCAGTGGAAGATGAACATGTTAATTTATATGAATACAGTGCAGTTTTAGAATACATGTTTTCCCAAAGGTTATACATGAAAAATCCTACAAGCCATCATCATCTTCACACATGTCGTTTACGCCATTGTCACTGTCACTGCAATACTGCATAATAGTGTCATCTTCATCATCGCTGTCTTCAAGCATGTCAACTTCCTTCTTACTTCTTATAAGGTCTGCTAAATTAGCTTCAATGACAGTGGCTTCTCCATCATCCACATGGTGCGTAACCTGATCACCATCACCCTCATGCACGTCATGCTCTGTGTCAGAACAGTGATTATCTTGGTGCACTTCATGCTCTTTTTCAGCCACCTTATACATATCCCTATGTTCAAACTTTTGCACAACTCGCCAAGCTTTGCCCAAGGAGGTGTCCTGCAAATAAAATATCTTCCTTGACTGTGTTGCAAAAATGAAAGGGTCATCCTTGAACCAGAATGACTGAATGTTAATGGATTTGAAATGTCCATCATCTATAATGCCTACAGTCTTGCCAACTTGATTGTACCAGTCACATCGGAAAAGAACCACCATCCTACGGGCTTGTAGATTGGAGTTATACTGCAGCTCAATAACCTCTCTAAGGACACCATAAAGTTCCACTGATTTGCCTCCATGTGTGCCATCGGTCATGACACCACTATTCTGTGTCTGCAGGTTTTTCTCATGGTCAACACTGCTATACCTGACTCCATTGAAAATGCAAGCTGCACAGCTTTTGACTCGGAGATCAGGACCACATGCCAGTGCATGCAAACCTTCAGTGACCTCTGTTGGTTTCTCTTTACGCAGCTCTACGATCTGCACACAAACATAAAACCACCACCACCACTAAATTGTGGTATAATTATGCCAATGATCAGCCTAACACAATTAAAATATGCTAATCACTTACATGAGACTTAAACCATTTTGAAAATTCTGATGCTAGCCTCCTGTCAACATCACGTGCCCCTTCTTTCTCTAAATGTTGTCTGTATATGCTGTAGGACATATAAGGATTATTAGGAACATTTGATATGTAATATAGGAAACAAGAAATCAGCATATATAAAATCATACTTACTCCACATATGGTTCAACCTCGTCGCAGTTATTAAGCACATACCAAACTAGCTTGTCCATGACTTTATCATCGATGTGTTGTACCCTATTCTTGCCAATGAGCTTAACACCATGCATGAAAACAGAGGTGTCACCATCTAATGGCCCATCATGTGACACATTTACGTCCCGGTTATATCTTGTGTCAACATCCTCCATGTACCTCTCACAAAATGCCAACGTCTCACTTTCTACATAAGCCTCCGCAATTGATCCTTCAGGCCTCGCCTTGTTCTTTACGAGATTCTTCAACGTGCCCAGTCGCCGTTCTATTGGGTACATCCATCCATACTATACGGGGCCTCTAAGCAGTGCCTCGTCAGGTAGATGGACAGCCAAGTGCACCATCACATCAAAGAAGGCCGGTGGAAAAATCTTCTCAAGCTTGCATAAGATAAGTGGGATATCCTCTTTCAGCTGTTTCACGACATCTTTCCTTAGAGTTGTACTACACAGTTGCCTAAAGAAGTTCCCAAGGTCTGAAACAGCTTTGTATACATCTTTGGCAACAAAACCTCTTAAGCCTGCAGGTATGATCCTTTGGAGAAGGACATGGCAAGAATGAGTTTTCAGCCGGCCAACTACCTTGGAACCATCTGCACTTATGAATTTTGCTAGGTTGGCTGCATAACCATCTGGAAACTTGACACCTTTAAGGAACTTGCAAAATTCTGCTCTTTGTTGTTGCGTCAAGACATAGCGAGCTTCTGGGATTTTAACCGAGCTGCCTTGCTGCACACAGTGGAATTCGTGCCTTATGCCCATATCATGCAAATCTAGCCTAGCATTGACTGTGTCCTTTGTCTTGCCCTCGACTTTCAGCAATGTCCAAAGAAGATTGTCACATATGTTTTTCTCAATGTGCATGACATCAAGATTGTGTGGCAGCAACAAGTCCGCCAATACGGTAGCCTCCACCAACCAGCTTTGCGATTATAAATTACTGGCTCCACATTCTTTCCACGCTTTCTTTTCTTGCTTGCACCGTGCTTACCTGGTCTGACATCTTTCACCTTCTCGAGTTCCTCAAGGACCTCCTCTATAGTGAACTTTCCTGGCTCAACTTGGTTTTCACTGTGTCCATCAAAATCCAAGCTTCTCCGCCAAGCGTGTCCCCTTGGAAGAAAACGACGATGGCCAAGGTAGCCTAACTTATTCCTTAGGGGTCTTGACAATGGATTTTTGTCGCAATGAATACATGCATAATAACCTTTTGTAGTTCGGCCTGACAAGGTGCTCAATGCTGGATAATCGTGTATGCACCAAAGCACGGCAGCACACAGATCGAACTTTGAAGCACTTACTACATCATAAGTGCTGACACCCTTCCATAGTTGAAGCAGTTCTTCTATAAGAGGCTCCAAGAATAAATCAAAATCCTTTCCTGGAGAGGTTGGACCAGGGATCAATAAAGACATAAAGCAGTTCGATGGGTTGACACATTCCCATGGTGGCAGGTTCAAAGGTGTAACAAGAACAGGCCACATACTATATGCCGCGCTAAAGTTGCCAAATGGATTGAAACCATCTGTAGCGACGGCAAGTCTCAAGTTCCTTGCATCTCTTGCAAAAGTTTCATGGTTCCTATCAAAGTCCTGCCATGCCTCCCGATCTGCTGGATGGCTCATTTCATTGTCGCTCGGCGTACGCTTAGTCTTGTGCCATTGGGTGTCCTCTGCTGTTCGGCTTGAAGCAAAGATCCTCTTCAACCTTGGTATTAGTGGAAAATGCCTCAAAACCTTATGAGGAACCCGCTTGCTGCCATCTGCAACCTCCCATCTAGACTCGCCGCATTTTGGGCACACTTCCATTTTGGCACAATCCTTCCAAAACAACACACAGTTATTCTTGCACACATGGATCGATTCATACCCAAGGCCCAATTCACGAATATATTTCTTTGCCTCATCATATGATTTTGGTAATTGGCTCCGAGGGAATGCTGAGGAAAGCAGCTTCAATAATGCATTAAATGCCGTATTGCCAATTCGACAGTGGGACTTGATATGGAGCAACCTCACAAGGAAGGAGAATCTTGAGTGGCTAGATCCAGGACATACTAACCGCTTCAAATCTGCAAGCACTCTATCAAACTTTGGCTTTTGTCCATCCTGCTCTGCAGCTGTGTACAATTCTCCAACTAAATCAACATCTGGCACTCTGTTATCGTCGTCGTCGTCTTCCTCATCCACTGCGATCCAATCATCATGATGACATTCATGCAGATCTGATGGTTCTACAATGTCAGCAGCTAAAGATTCCCCATGATGAATCCATCTGGTGTATGTGGACGACATTCTAGAAATATGTATGTGGTCATGCACTTCTGCCTGAGGCCGTAAAGTCTGGTTAAGACATCGACGGCACGGGAAAAGGATCTGGGTTTGCTCCTGGTATCTTTGTCTAACAAACTCCATGAATTGTTCAACTCCATGGATGTACGCAGGTGTGAATTGTCTCCCATTACCCAGCTTCTGTCCATCTGTTGTAGCATAAGTATGCAAATTCAGATAAAACAGTGGAAAGTGACAAATCTAACACTAGAACAAATAATACACAGTCCGCTATAGGTAGTTGATTTCTTTTTTTGTACAGCAAGCATTGATTTGCATTGAAATTTGTTAATAGGGTGTGTACAAATCTGTAGTGTATATGACCTATAAGAAGTTGTTGAGGTGTACAAACTTCTTTTCCTTCCCTCTCCCCCTGTTCCCTTGTATCTAATATGAATCCTTCAGCCTCATCTCCATATCAACATAATACACAGTCCTATAAGTATACAGGAACTAGCTAGAGAGCTATGAACACAAATCCAACACCGGGAACTAGTGAGCTATTACTAGGAACCATGAATCTAATACTAGAAGAAGGTACACATACCTTTGAGCTATGAACTGGCACGGCTCGGCTGCAGGGCACCTCTGCCGCGGCACACACCTGACCAGGATGCCAACGCCGCCGCGCCTGACTGGGAAAGCTCTGCCGCCTCGCCGCAAAAAGGGTGCCACAGCCACCACACCAGACCGGGGCGGGGCGCCTCCGCCGCAGCGCCCGACGGGGAATCCTCCTCCTCCGCCGCGCCTCTCCGCAAGTCAAGGGAGCGGACAGAGATCCAAGTTTACTAGACGGGGATTCCAATTTGAGTCAACGTGGAGGGGAGCCACGGAGTATATGGTACTATAATATTTGTAATGAGACACCAACGCAAGTGATCATGTAGCGCAATGGTAAAGCCGTTCTTTGCTCTCTACAGGTCCCGGGTTCGATCCCAACCTAGAACGTTTTTTTTTGTAAAATATTAGTTGCGGGACCCACTGTTACACATGGCTGCCACGCAAGTCGTCCAGCCCATAATACACGTGGCAGATCGCTGCGAACAGTACACGTGGCATGATGGGCCCGGGCCCCACAGTAATACAAGACATGGACAAGGGGTGCCCGGAGACTTATGACGAAAGTATGTTCGTCAGCTATCTTATAATGGTTTAATGACGAAGTCGTGTTCGTTACAGTTCAAAAACAGAGCGTCAGAAATGAGTAATGCGAGCCGCGTGTGTCATCTGTGACGATATCTGTGTTGTTCAATGACGCGTTTTTGAGTTTCGTCCTAAATAGTTGGTGCCCGAGGTCCGTCACCAATGATCCATGACGAAACACAAAATTTCGTCATAGTTAGGCATTGTTCAGTGACGCGATTTTCATTCGTCACGAAAAATTCATCATAGATGTGCACATTTGTACTAGTGTATGAACCCTTAGTGGATACTATCTACTTAATAGTGGGAAAATTCATAAACCCACACACAAACAAGTTTTTCACTCACACCTTGGGCATGCTTTTCAAAGCACATAAACCCGAAACCAATAAGACTTGATACTCTTGACCTCTTGGGTTTCTCAATGACCTAAACCACCTTTCCAAACACCGTGGTTTTGCATTTTCACTTCTCCCGGTATTTTGGGCTTGCCTCGCGTCGACAAGTCTCTCCCGTTCCAAATCCCACTGGACCACCTCCACACTTGCATTGACCATGGTGCAACCTATCGCTCGAACCTTGCATTCAAATTCCTTGTCCAGCATGTGCCTTACTTGAGCTTAACCATCTCATCCTAGCTTCTATGATTATTCTAGACCTTGGTTGCCCCCAACCAAGTCCCGGCCCTCTCTGCTTCTGACCATAGTTGACTCTAAACTTCCTGAATATTCAAAGACCAAGAAATCATGTTCAATATAAGTTCTTCACAACTTGACCCACATTAGTTCAAACATGCATCATACAGCCATATGCATTGACCCAAGGCTCCCCAAGTCTTGCTAAGAACTCAAAACCTAAATTCACTTGTTTTGGGAACAGACACTGGTCTAACTACACTCCTCATGCCAGTTAGACTGGTGCCGATCAGACCGCCAACCATTGGCTGTTCTGACCGCCGTGGCTAGTCTGACCGTTAGCTCCATGCTGGTCTGATCGTCACCGCTCAAACCTCTTTGCATAGCGGTCTGACCACATCCTCAAATTGGTTAAACTGGCGAGAGACTAAAACTTCTGAACTTTTCACAAAGTTGAATTTTCAATTCGACAAATATGTCAATTATTCATCACTAAGACAAGGAACCCTCCCATATGGTTCTATAGATTCAAAGGTGAGAAAATCCACTAAGATTTTAAGAATTTTTAGTTGCCTGGGAGTTAGCAATCCTGATATTCTTCTTGCTCAAATCACTGTAGTTATAGTTCAGTGCTTTGTTAATTTACAAGTTGATGGAGTGTTTCATAAGATGAACCTTAATTAGGGATCGAGCGACAACTTTTGTGAGCACTTTGGGAGCGGTGGGGTGGGCTGCTGCTTTTGATTATGTACGAAACTTTGCATATGCAATGATGTAAAGATACATGTCCTGCCATTATATCATTCACAACTTAATTTATAAATAAATGGTTGTTTATTCAAGGCCTAAGTTAGCAGATCTACACCTCCCAGCCCCATGCATTGTGCTATTCATTAAGTACATCCAAACCTTAACGCCATGCTTTACTGTTTTACACATGCATCTTTTTTTTTTTTGGCCTTATGCACGCCCTCTAAAGTCAAGATGATTTCCTGGAAATTTCCGATCAATTATGCAGGAGCAGCAGTTTCAGACAAAATAGCTTGAGCACATATATGCATTCATATATATATATATATATATATATATATATATATATATATATATATATATATATATATATATATATATATATATATATATATAATTATATTCCCCATCATGCAGCAAAGTCCAAGGAAGAGAACGAGAGAAGCTGCTAGCCAGCCGTTCAACTCGGAGAGGACAGACAGCTTGGATTCATATGCTTGGCAAAGATCAGCAGCTAGTAGACCAACAAATCCAGCTGCAGATCGATGCAGAGCATATAGCTAGCCGGCCGAGAAAGAAGCAGCGATAAGCAAGCATGTACCGGCCGGCCGGTGCTGCTGAGCAGGAGCGCGACACAGACAGACATTCAGACGGACTGCATCCCAACAAGCCGACTGACTGGACCAATAAAGCAAGCAGGAGCTGCTGCCGCGACCAGGAATCAATTTAGTCGATCAAAGCTAGCAGCTGGATCGGAGTAGCAAAAGCAATACTGACAGATCGATTCGAAAGCAGAGGCAGGAAACGATCGAGGCAGAGCAACTTACTCCGGCTGGCCGGTAAAGATTTAATGTGTGTCGACTGTGTGTCGGTCGACTTAATTTGCTGCATTGCTAGCTCGCTTAATCATGCATCGAGTGCTAGCTAGCTGCTACAATGCAATGCAATGCGGCTGCTACTAATTGGCTATCATGCCGTCAGGCTGCTCGCTGTTTACGGCCGGCCGCCTCTGCTCCGGCAGCATCATGTATGACCTCGGTAGCCTTCTCCGTATCGTACAGTTGGGGTGCCTTCTTTCCGGATGTGATTGGGGGCTTATAACTATGATTGATGATTTTTATTTCTAATATAAGTGTTTATTTCTAACTAAACTGTTTTGAAAAGGCGACAGAGAAATCGTTCCATTCATTTCTTTTCGGCTGTGTTACATACTCTACTGGGGTGTATATATATATATATGCAAATGTGCTTGTAATTATTTCTGCATTTGTATCACTTCACTACACACCAAACAATTAACAGCTGGAAATCCTGTCCAATCCTGTGCAGATGCGTGAACTCTGTTATATATTTGTAGTGTCATCTACAGGAGCCTGAACTCTGGAGTCTGGAGAGCCCTCAAGCCTGCATCTTTCTTTGGTACCTGCAGGCAGAGTAAACCCAGCCACATGATTTCTATGATCTATGCACATACTATTGCATACAGAAAATTCCAATAACAAACAGATGCATTGATTTGATGCAACTTGGAGCACTACTTGCGAGCTGCAACAAAGGACATGCATATATCCAATGCTGCAAGAAAATTCGCTTTGATTCCCCTAGCTAATTAATTACTTACTACCTGATCTAGCGGTACAGAGCATGCAGATTAAGGCCGCCAATAGTAGATCGACACGGCATATGTTATTCAGTGGTAGTGCGTAAATCGACATCTATCGATGACATGATTGATCACCAACGCATGTACAAACCCATGGAAGTGGGAGGGATGGACCAGCTAGCTTGCAGCAGCCAGCGCAGCACACAGTTCCTACTGCATCTGCGCCAGCAAGGCAAAGGCAAGCTATGAAGCTAATGGTGCAAGTTGTTACAAATCAGTTACATGCCCAATGTACAGATATCTCCATGTACAGATATCTTTCCCAAAAGACACTTTTTATTGCCACCTTTTGTCATCTATAAATCATTGTACAGTTTTCAGAATCAATAAGATTAAGCAACAGTTTTATTCTCTCAATCACTTGTCTCAATTCTTGCAATACGTTATCAGCACATGCACGCAAGTGAAACAAACAGAGAAAACATACATTCACACAAGTGCAAAACAGCAGGTATGCGATTATTCCTGGATGTTCTTTCTTTGGCCGGCACGGCGGAGCCCGACGACGTCGGTGCCCGCGGCCGGAAGCACCTGAAACGGCGCGGCCCGTCCTCACGGCGTGGTCCGGCGTGGCCCGGCCCGGCACGTCCTCACGGCGTGGTCCGACGCGTCCTCACGGCGTGGCCGGCAGGCACAGCGACATGGCGGACGGTTCGGCCGGTGCGCGGCCCAGTGCGGCGCGGCCGGCGAGGCCCGGTCCGTGCGGC